>CAUYON010145899.1:0-16969 GCA_963573935.1 Arctocebus calabarensis
AGACAGAGTCTCACTTTATCGCCCTGGGTAGAGTGCCGTGGCGTCACACTGCTCACAGCAACCTCCAGCTCTTAGGCTTAAGCGATTCTCTTGCCTCAGCCTCCCGAGTAGCTGGGACTACAGGCGCCTGCCACAGCGCCCGGCTAGAGGCTTGGAGATGTTAAGTGACTTGTTTAAAGACACATATTTATTCAATGGCATAACCAACACTTGAACCCGGGCTCCTCTGACAACAAAGTCTGTGTTCTTTTTACTATACCGATAGCTCCCACCGATTATCCACATTGATGCCATGTCCGTGTTTTATGCCACATACCTGTGTTGGGTGTTCAGGGGATTATAAAAGAAATGAGCAGGTCTTTCTAACTTCTTTGCACCTCATTTTCCTGTTTATTAATGGAGGGTGTGGCCTTGGCCGATGGGTGGCGTTAGCATTGTGCACTGTAGAAGCTTCCCTGATGCTCCCAGGAAGCTCAGGTGGCAGAAGGGGTGAGAACAGGGCCAGGATGGGTAGAAGACTGAGATAGGACCCCAGGCTCCTGCCTCCATTCCAACCAAGGCCTTTTCCTTTTTCCTGTTTTATTTATTGGGCTATCAGATTAGATTCTGTTTGTTTGTTTGTTTGTTCCTTTAAAAGAGTGGTTCTCAGCCTTCCTAATGCTGCAATGAAGAACTGTATTAAAGGGTTGCAGCATTAGGAAGGTTGAGAACCACTGCTTTAAAACCATTTAAAAGTGAGTATATGAGCTGAAGTGGCCCAAGTCATGGCACGAGAGGATAGGCCCAGGTTTCTTTCCTTCTTTGACCAAGTATTAGTTGAAGGGAATGCAGCTGAGACTGTAACCAAAAAGGGCATTGTGCTTCCAGAAAAATTTCCAGGAAAAGTATTGTAAACAACAGTAGGAGCTATTGGATCAGGCTCTAGAGAAAAGGGTGGAGAGATTCAACCAGGTAGCATAGAAGTTGAAGGTAAAGTTCTTTTCCAAGAATCTAGACCATGGGAGTACCGAAGCAGTTCTAGATGACAGTGATCATTTCTTATTTAGAGGATGGTGACATTCTTGGGAAGTATGACGTTACTAGGGAAGTAGATCGCTACTGTAAAGGCCTCCCGTGAAGCTATCCATTCCACTGGAGTTCTGAAACCTTTCATCATGTAAATAACTCCCACATCTCTCTTATATAATATACTAGTGATGTCCAAAGTAATGACATCCAGTGTCTCTCAAATGTAGTCTTGCTGTATTGATATATTTATAAAGAAAATATAACTGAAAAAAGTTGGCAAGCCTCAGAACCAGATGCATTCTTTATGAGTGTAGAATAGAATGAAGGGTCTTGTGGCTTCAGGAAAGCTTGCGGTCTAGTTAGAGAGCTGGAATCTGGGGCCTCCTCTTCCCAGCTAGCTTGGGTCCTCAGCCTCTCAGCTCTGACAAGCCCCTCCAAAGCACCCCGCCTTCATCTTCGATGACACCCCTCAGATGCACGCAGTTGCGTCTTCCCTGCTCGCCCAGATCTGTGTTCTTTGTCCTGTGGCCAGCCCTGGGCACAGTGCCTGGCACAGAGAAAGCAATCAACAGACATTTGTCTAAGGAATGAAGTCCTTGCATCAGCATCCTTCACTTGAACCTGATTTATAAAAAAAAGAGTTGTAGAAGGTGGCCTCTGGCCCCTCTCTTCCTTTTTCCTTTTTTTGCCATTTTTCTCTTACTTCCAAAGCTGTGGTTCTCCAAGAAGAAACAAATCAGATGCCAATGTTCCCCAAGAATTCTCCTTATGTATTCTTTTTTCTGCCTTTGTTCTCTAACGGCATGCCTGAACCTTTGTCTTTACAAGCATAGATAGTAGCCCTTTCTTGCTTAGAAGAGACACAGAAGAAACCAAAGAAGCCAATTTTAAGAGGTGAAGACTCCATGGAAACAGTCTAGAACAATGTTAGGAGTAATTAGATATTTCCTCGGTAGCTAGCAGAGCAATTTGTATTATGTTTTTCTTCCAGCCAAAAGGGGATGCAATCCATGCCCTAACAATTTTGCCAAGTGGTCCAGTGCTAAGTTGTTCAACTTGCACTGGGTAGTCTTTGTCCACATGGAAATCCAATTTTGCAGTCCTCTCTAATTTTCTCTATAAAAGTTATCCTTTAGTTTATGATTTTTCTGTGATTCTATGACTTTAATTCCTTTTTCATAGTTCTTACTTTAAATACTAGAGATAAAAATAATAACATTAATTTCCTATACATTTGCTCTGGAATCAGCCGCCCTTATGTGAGATGGTATGTTATAGTGTGTAAGAAAGCTCAGACCTGGCGGTGCCTGTGGCTCAAGGAGTAGGGCGCCAGCCCCACATGCTGAGGGTAGTGGGTTCAAAACCTAGCTCCGGCCAAAAAAAAAAAAAAAGAAAGCTCAGACTTTATTTCCACTCAGGCATGGGTTTGAATGCTGTCTCCTCCTGTTACTAGCCATGAGGCTTCGGGCTCTTTCGCTTTCTTCTTCTGTAAAATGGGAGAGTAGCAGTGAAACCTCAAAGTAGTGTAATGACTGTGATATATTGTCTACTATGCGTCTAGCACCTGCCTGGTGCCTTGGAAGTATTCAAAATATCCAGCTATTATTATTGCATTTAAAACATAGAATTTAGTTCTTGATGTGCTGGTAGATTTAGAGGGGGTTTCCTTCCTTACTGGTATTCTTTGGGGGGTACATTTTTATTATTTTCAAAATAATTTTCTTCATGGAGTTTAGCGTTCATAACATTTTCTTTTGCTTTGATCCCATCTTGCAGCTTTCCTGCTGGGCAGGAAGTTCATGTTCTCCCAGGGAAACAGATTGGAGGAAAGGTCAGCTTGTGCCCTTTGCTTATTCCCTCATGAGCTGAATGCTCTTTTGGAGGAACTCTGTCCAGTTAAGACCTAGGCATGTGTCTCCCCATACACCATCCCGCTTTTCATCTCTTTTTTGGGGGGGGATATCTTTTATTTATTTATTTATTTTTATTTTATTGTTGGGGACTCATTGAGGGTACAAGAAACCGGGTTACACTGACTGCATTTGTTAGGTAAAGACCCTCTTTGCTTTTCATCTCTTAATCAACTTTAAGGTTGATTTGGGTAGAGCATTACTGAAAAAATCGGAAACAGCTTTCTGCTTTTCCTTTTCAGGGAGCTCTGCCTTATGCATGAAATACATGATAGGTCAGCTGCTCATATAAAAAGGCAGAAGGGAGAGCCTCGCAGTTGGAAAGCCAGAGCAGAGAAGGGGGGAGGGCGGGGGCAGGAGAAGGCAGGATTGAAACAGAAGGAAGAGTCAGGGGAGAGCTGTCTACTGTCTTGGCCTAACTAGCAAGGAGTCCCATGACCTGTACAGGAGCCAGAACTAAGTCTTAAGTAAGTCCTAAGACAACTCATAAAAAGAATAAAAGAAGTCTAAGAAAGTGAAAAATGATTCATTTTTTCAGTTAGGAGAATTGGTGGGTTGTATATCAGAATTAGAGTTGTATAACCTTCCACTTCCTGTTTATGCTAAGCAGATATGGGTGTCTAAGTTGAGGAGCAGAAAGCGGGGGCTTTGAGATTTTTCATACATCCTTTAATACAGATACGATGTGGCATTGGAGTTCATGGGAGGAATTCTGGAAAAGAGGAAGAAGAAGGATAAAGGTGATCATAAGTGTTTCTTGCAGTATGAAGGCAGCCGAAACCCTTAGGGTCGACATATGTGAGCATAGAGGGTCACCTTGGGGAGGACCGTGTTGGTTTGAGTAGCAGCCTCTGAGCACGTTGTCCACATGGAATCATCTGGATCATCTATAGAGGAAATACATGCAGTGTTTGGTAGCAACAGTGATGTTTGCTGCTCCGGGTATTTGGCTAAATATTATCTTCTCTAGAAATTCTTTGTTTTCTATAGTTTATACTTTGGGTCTGACTTGGTTTACTGTTTTGTCCTCAGAGCTCGTGGTCCATGTGGGTGATTCAGCAATGATGGGATGTGTTTTCCAGAGCACAGAAGAGAAACACGTGACCAGGGTAGACTGGATGTTCTCAGCAGGCGAGCAGGCCAAGGTAACCAGGAGGAAACACCATTGTAGTAGGACAGACGGGAGAAGAGCAATCAGGTACCAGGTGCTATGAGGTGGTGGTATAAGAGCCTGGGCTTCGGAGCTTGTCAGACTGGGCTTTGTCCTAGCCTAGCCATTTAGCTGGGTAACTTCAGCTTCTCAGTTAGAAAGATGACTCCAGTAAAGATGGCGATGATGATACTTAACCTTTATTTTATTTTTTTAGAGACAGAGTCTTACTCTATCGCCCTTGGTAGAGTACTGTGGCGTCACAGCTCACAGCAACCTCCAACTCCTGGGCTTAGGAGATTCTCTTGCCTCAGCCTCCCAAGTAGCTGGGACTACAGGTGCTCACCACAATGCCCGGCTATTTTTTTTGTTAGAGTTTGGCCAGGACCAGGTTCGAACCCACCACCCTCGCTATATGGGGCGGGCACCCTACTCACTGAGCCACAGATGCTGCCCGATACTTAACCTTTAAATACTAAAATGAGATGGTACATGTAAAGCATTTTGTACATGACTTGGCCACTGCCTTTTAGTTTCCTTATTTCTCCCTTTTCTCTTTATAGAGTCAATGGGTGAATGAGAAGAATGGTTTTTGTGGCCTAGCCAGGAAGGCAATGAGAACATAGCCATTCTTATTCTTATTTGGATTATTTTTGTGAGTTTTCACCTATGCTCCATTGCGCCATCTATAGGATGGAGGGAATTTTCCTTGTCTTCACAGTGGCCTCACATGTTACAGATCCTGGGGGCCAGGGTGAGGGGTATTTCAGGGGAACTCTGTAAAGCAGTAAACAGCAAATTAATTCACCAGACCAATATATCTCAGCCATGATGTGGTGATGTCGTCATGTGTCAAGACGTGTTGTGAGTGATAGCCCAGCTATCTTGTTATTAACAAAGGTTAAGATGCAAAATGTTTAAAAGATTTAAGTTTTATACATTAAAACGTATTCCAGGTCATCCCTCTCAGAAAACATTTACATTCACTTGTTTCCAGTATGCTCTCTGCATGGTCAGAAAAGGCATGGGGGTGGAATCTGGGGAATCATATGCAGTTCCAAGTTCACCCCTAAGAGCTTGTCATGCATTTAAATGTCAGCACTCAAGTGATTCACAGTAGAACATAGGATAAGGGTTGACATTTTGAGATTTTGAATTTGACTTCATTTGGGTTTGTACACGTATCTACATACATATTACCTTTTCTTAAAAGCTGTTTTGATTGATTGATGGGAAATGTGGTCTCATTATGTTGCCCAGGTTGGCCTTGAACTCCTGGGTTCAAATGATTCTCCTACCTCAGCTTTCCTAGAAGCTGGGATGATAGGTGCATGCTATCACCACCGCATCTAGTTAAAGCTTTTTTTTTCTTTTTTAAATCGGCATACCTTTCTAAAAATTTCAGTACTCATTCATTTAATAGGTATTTTTTGAAGCATCTGTTATGAGAATGACTACTCAAAGCCCCTGTCTCGATAGGGGACTTACAATCAAGATGGAGGGAGGTACACAGTAAAATAATAAAGAAATAAACATACCCTACATCAGGTAATAGGAAGAGCAATGGAGAACCATAAAGCAGGGCTTCCTGGTTGTTAGTTTTTTTTTTTTGAGGCAGAGCCTCAAACTGTCACCCTGGATAGAGTGCTGTGGCATCACAGCTCACAGCAACCTCCAATTCCTGGGCTCAAGCGAGTCTCCTGCCTCTGCCTCCCAAGTAGCTGGGACTACAGGCGCCTGCCACAACACTCAGCCATTTTTTGGTTGCAGCCGCCATTGTTATTTGGCGGGCCCCGGGCTGGATTCGAACCCACCAGCTAAAGTGTATGTGGCTGGCGCCTTAGCCCATTGAGTCACAGGTGCTGAGCCTCCATGATGTAATTTTAATGATACTGATCACTGAAAAGATTTTCTTTCTTATTTTTAAATTTATTTTGTTATTATTATTTTTTATACAGAGTCCCACTTTGTCACCTTAGTAGAGTGCTGTAGTGTCACAGCTCACAGCAACCTCCAGCTCTTGGGCTTAGGCAATTCTCTTGTCTCAGCCTCCTGAGTAGTTGGGACTACAGGCGCCCGCCTCAATGCCTGGCTGTTTTTTTGTTGCAGTATGGTGGGGGCCAGGTTCAAACCTGCCACCCTCAGTATGTGGGGCTGGTGCCCTACTCAGTGAGCCACAGGCGCCGCCCAAAAGATTTTCAAAAGAAAGGGGGTGGGGCTAAAAACCAGCCTAATAGGTGAAATGAATACTGTTTGCGTAATGGGCACATAAATAGCCCTGACTTAAGCATTTTAAAAGCTATCCATGTAACAAAAACATTTGTATATCCTTAATATTTTAAAATTAAAAAGATTTTAAAATAACTGCATCCAGCCAAAAATATAATAAATGTCTGCGCAGCCAGCTGGCAGGTCTTTGGTAGAAGGCAAATAGAAGATAGGCCCTCCTAGGTAACTGTTTCATTTTTGCTGGCTGGATAGGTAACACATCCTTTTTTGAGATAGAGTCTCACTATGTCACCCTGGGTAGAGTGCGATGATGTCACAGCTCACAGCAACCTCAAACTCTTTGGCTTAAGCGATTCTCTTGCCTCAGCCTCCCAAGTGGCTATTTTTTGGTTGTAGTTGTCATTGTTGTTTTGCAGGCCCGGGCTGGGTTCCAACCTGCCAGCCTCGGTGTCTGTGGCCGGTACCCCACTCACTGAACTACGGGTGCCACCAAGTAACACAATTTTTGTTAGAGGTGTCAGATGGGCAGTGTGGAACATCATGGATTCTTCAGCAAATGAATGTACCATTTCCATTCTCAACTGACCTTTAGCCTGCCTACTTTGGAAACATTGTTTCTATGTTTTTTGTCCTATAAATCTTTATCAAATGTTTTCTCAATTCAAATACCCTTTGACTACCTGCTTCATTTCATTTTAAACCATTTTTCTTCCTTCAGATTTCCCATATGCTAATAACGAAGCGGCCTCCTTCCATGGCCCTCTGAATGTCTTTTCTCTGTTTCTACTAACCTCTTTCCCTCCCTATAAGACGAGATATCCTGTCAAATTCTTCTTTAGTTCTTCCTGCTCTGCATTTGGCCTCACAGTGTTCTCCAGCTCTTGTGATTGCTATGATTAATTATATGCTGATTATCTTGTGCGTCACCCTCACTCTGATTTCATCTCTTTTCTTGGTAGCCCCAGGAACACCTGAAATTTAACTGTGTTGAACAGCAAGCTCACTGTTAATTTTATTCATTTGATGAGTATTTGCTGAGAGTCTGCTGGGTATCCTGTGCTATTCTAAGGCCTGTGAGGAGTACTTAAGCATTAAAAGCCAAGGCATTTTTTTTCCTTGCAGCTCCTGGTCTTGCCAGGAAACAAGCTGTTCATTATAAAATGAACACTAGAAAGTAATAATATAAATATGCAAATGACTTGGATTATGTATAGTATGTACATTGGAATAATTCATAATAAGGGAAAAGTACAGTACAAAAAGAATGGGATTAGAATGAGAAGGAAGCATATTATTAGAAGCTTCAAAATAAATGTAGAATGTTAACTCTTGGGAGATAGAGGGAAGGGCATTCTGGATTTAGGGAGAAGAGTAAGCACAGAGCAGAGGCAGGAGTGACAGAGGCATGTGGAGATGTAGAGGAGAGGCCACAACCCCAGGAGCCACGTCTCGTACACTGGACTCTGTGACATAACTCAGCCACCTCTTCACGCCCAGGACAGGTGCATAAAATGTCATTCAAGATCCCTTTAAAATTCACAAATCTTGAAACTACATGTTTAGGGGACAGTAAAGGAGAAGTTTGGATCAGAATGTACAGTTGGAGGCCAGTTTGACTTCTAGACAGAGGAGTTCCGATTTGATCCAGCATGAATCGGGGACCATTTGGGACTCTTGAATTTGGGATAAAAAAAATATCTGGAAAAATTTTATCCAGTTGTGGAATATGGCAGGGCAGTGTAGTATAGGTGGAGAGGCAGAATGTGGGACTCAATGGGCTTGGGTTTGACTCCTGGCTTCACATTCTATTAAATGTAGACAAGCTATATTACCTTGCTAAGCCTTCTTACCTGGCCATAAGGAGTATGTTTATACGTACCCCCTAGGGTGGTTGTTAGTAGTTAATGACCTAGGGTATGCAAAATTGTTAACACAGGCTTGACAAAAGACTAGCTCAGCAAAGTATAGTTATTTATTACTTATTTTGGTTGTTAATTCTTTTTTTTTTTTTTAAGAGACAGAGTCTCACTCTATCGTCCCCGGTAGAGTGCTGTGGTGTCACAGCTCACAGCAACCTCCAACTCCTGGGCTTAGGCGATTCTCTTGCCTCAGCCTCCCAAGTAGCTAGGACTACAGGCACCCGCCACAAAGCCCAGCTATTTTTTTTTTTTTTTTTTTTTGCAGTTTGGCTGGGGCCGGGTTTGAACCCACCACCTTCGGTATATGGGGCTGGCACCCTACCCACTGAGCCACAGGTGCCGCCCATTCATTTTTTAAAATATATGTTCTAAAAGGTATTGTTCTGAGAACTGGGGATACAACAGTGAATAAGAAAGGCTTGTGGTGCTCTCATTCTGGTGGGAGAGAAAGAATTGTACTATGTACAAATAAGTACATAGTATGCTGTCAGGTCATTACAAATGATACTATCGGGATGAAATAGGGTTTCTCAACCTTGGCACTATTGGCATTTTGGGTTGGATAATACTTTGTCGAAGAGGCTGTGCTGTGCATTTCAGGATGTCTAACTGCATGCCTGGCTCTTAACCTACTCAGTGCCAATAGAACCCTTCAATTGTGACAACCAAAATTGTCTCCAGACATTACTCACTGTCCCTAGGAGTCAAGATCAACCCCAATTGAGAACCACTAGGCTAGAGGATGAGGGAGGAGCTTTTGGGGATAGTATGATTAGGGACGGCCTCTCTGGCATTTTATTCTCTCAGAATAAAATGAAGTAGTTTGTGTGTGTGTTAAGCAGGCCCAGGCTGGGTTCAAACCAGCCACCCCCAGTGCACAGGGTCAGTGCTCTAACCACAGAGCTACAGGTGCCCAGCCAATAAAATGAAGTAGTGAGCCATGAGATTTACTGTTAAGGGCAAGGACGCTGCAAAGACAACAGCCGTCAGAGGTCTTATAACAGAGGGTACTTTGCAAGAAACAGCAAGAGCACAGTGGCCGGTATGGCTGGAGTGAGTGAGTGAGGGGAGAGTGTTAGATGACTCTGGAGAGTAGCAGAGCACCTGTCCACAGAGAGGACTAGGGACTTTGTTCTAAGAGTGATGCATTGTTGATGGAGGGTTTAAAGCAGGAGAGTGCTAGACTGGGCATGGTGGCTCGTGCCTGTAATCCCAGCACTTTGGGAGGCTAAAGCGAGAGGAGGACTTGAGGCCAGGAGTTCAAGACTAAAACGATTTTTTAAAATTAACTTGGACATGGTGGTACACACTTTCAATCCTAGCTACTGGGGAGACTAAGGCAGGAGCCCTTGAGCCCAGGAATTCGAGATTCCGGTGACCTATGATTGTGCCAATACACTTCAGACTGAGCAACAGAACAGACCTTGTCTCTAAAAAATTTTTAAAAATCCAAGTAAAGCAGGGAAATGCCATGATCAGACTTTTTTTTTTTTTGTAGAGATAGTCTCACTTTGTCGCCCTTGGTAGAGTGCCATGGTGTCACACAGCTCACAGCAACCTCCAACTCCTGGGCTTAGGCGATTCTTTTGCCTTAGCATCCCGAGTAGCTGAGACTACAGGCACCTGCCACAATGCCCGGCTATTTTTCTGTTTTGCAGTTGGGCCAAGGCCAGGTTTGAACCCGTCACCTTCGGTATATGGGGCTGGCGCCCTACTCGATGAGCCACAGGCACTGCCCCATCATACTTATTTTAGAAGGATTCTTCTGGTTGCCATGTGCAGGGTAGATGACAGGGAAAGAGGAAAAATAGATGGCTAAAAGCAAGGAAACCAATGGGAAGTTTCTCTTGTCAAAGCTAGAGATTGTTGTAGTCTGAACAAGCATGGTAGCAGCTGTTAGTTCTACTGGTCTGGGACCAGACATCAAGACAGATATTTGAGAGATTTATTGGGCTAACACTTGTGAAAGGTAAAGAAGAAGGGGAAGTCTTCACATAGTGCTGACCTAACACCTGTGAAAGGAGAGGGGACCAGCAGAGGAAAAGGAACAGCTGCCAGTGAGGTGGGAAGACCACCAGGGGAATGTATTGTTCTGAGAACTGGGGATACAACAGTGAATAAGAAAGCCTTGTGGTGCTCTCATTCTGGTGGGAGAGAAAGAATTGTACTATGTGGAAACCAAGTGAAGAGACAGTGTCTCAAGAAGGGTGACATCAGAGGTTACGTGCTGCATGTGGGAGGATTGATCATTGGATTTAGCACCTGGAGGTCAACGGCAACCTTGACTAGAGCAGTTTCTAAGGAATGAAGAGTCTTTTTTTTTTTTTTCTTTTTTGAGACAGAGTCTCAAGCTATCACCCTGGGTAGAGTGCTGTGGCATCACAGCTCACACCAAACTCTTGGGCTTAAGTGATTCTCTCGCCTCAGCCTCCCAAGTAGCTGGGACTACAGGCGCCCACCATAACACCCGGCTGATTTTTGTTGTTGTTGCAGTTGTCATTGTTGTTTTTTAGCTGGCCTGGGCAGCCTCAGGCATGTGGCTGGCGCCCTACCCATTGAGATATGGACACCACTATTAAGAGAGAATAGAAGGAGAAGCAGAGACACCAGGCATTGATAGCTTTTTAAAGTAATTTTTCTGGAGATAAAGAAAAAAGGGATATAGAGGAATAGCATACTTGAAGATTGAGTTTATCTTGTTTTGAGCTTTTCTTTTTTTCAATTTTTAAAGGTTTTTTTTTTTTGAGATAGAGTTTCAAGCTGTCACCTTGAGTAGAGTACTGTGGCGTCACAGCTCACAGCAACCCTCTAATTTGGGCTCAAGCCATCCTCTTGCCTCAGTTTTTCTATTTTTAGTAGAGACGGGGTCTCATCCTTGCTCAGGCTGGTCTCGAGCTCATGAGCTCAAACAGTCTACCACCTGAGCCTCCCAGAGTGCTAGGATTACAGACATGAGCCACCACGCCTGGCCTAAACTTTATTTTTTTATTGGGCAGCCTCCAAACCAGAATAGGTTCAGAGAGAATTCCTTTGTCTTATTTTTTAAGACAGGAAATATTAATAACATTTTTAAATGCTGTTAGGAATAATCCATTAAAAATAGAAAAATTGATAAAGGAGAAGGGGAAATTGTAGTTGCAAATTCTTTAAAGGCGAAGGGGATTACATCTGTGCTGTTGGGATAGTCATATGAACAATTTATTCATACACTGTATTACTAATGGAGGAAGGAAGGGAAGTGGATTTGGTAGTGAGCATGTGAAAGTTCTGAATACTTTCTCCTTCTCAGTGAAATAAGAAACAAGGTTATGGGGACACCTATATACCAAGGGTGGCGGGTTCAAACCCAGCTCCAGCCAGCTAAAATAGCAGTGACAACTGCAACCAAAAAAAAAAAAAAATTAGCTGGGTGTTGTGGCAGGCGCCTGTAGTCTACTTGGGAGGCTAAGGCAAGAGAATCACTTAAGCCCGAGAGTTGGAGGTTGCTGTGAGCTGTGATGCCACGGCACTCTACCAAGGGTGACAAAGTGAGACTCTGCCTCAAAAAAAAAAAAAAAGAAAGAAACAAAGTTATCCTCAAAGAGCAAAGAGGGTTTGGCAGCAGATGTTGGAGAACAGAAGAACTGGAGTAAACCCAGGCAGACTGCCTCCCAGGGTGGCACTCTGAATCATGACCAACAGCTGCCTCTCATGGAAAATGCTTAGGTGACCTCAGTCAAGGGAGCTCCTCACCTCTGATCCTACCAGGTGTTTACGTCATGTTACGCATGACATGTATTGTCCTGTTTAATTCTCATAGGAAGCCAACGAGATGGAGGTACTGCTACTACTATTCCCATTTTGCAGACAGGGAGTCTGAGGCTTTGAAAGGATAAATATCTTGCATAAGGTTAAACGGATAGTAAATGGTGGATAAGTAAGAAGTGGTATCCAGATCTCTCTGACCCCAAAGGCGAATGAGGAAGAGGAGGCTCCATCTTAAGAACTGGGGAGCCTCTTGGAGAACTGTGGCATTGTTTCATGTGGTGGTTATGGTATCTGACATTTTTCCCAGTGATCAACAGCAACTCCAGTAGTCAGTTCCCCTTCCTAATCTGTTATTAACAAAAAGACTGTCATCAGTTGGCAATGCTTTTGGCTACAAGTAACAGAAAAATCAATTGCAAAGGCTGTTTGTTTTTGTCACATAGAGACTTCTGGAAGTAAACAGTTGTCATGGATTCAGCTTCCCAGCGCAGTTGTTAGGGACTCAAGCTTGCTCTGTGTTTCCACTTCACCATTCTTATGTGTTGCCCTTTGATCTTAAACTTGTTAGTCTTACGGCTGCTGCTCCTGACATCACCCTGCTTTCAAAGAAGGATAGGGAAGAGGCTATGGATAAAAGATGAAGGAGTGTGTTTATCCTTTTTCACCAGGAAATCTGTATATTGCTCAGAAGCTGTCAACTCAGCAGACTTCTGTCTATATCAGTAAATCAGAAGTGGGTCATCTGGCCACTTCTGGCTACAGAAGGACTGGTCAGTACCTATCTTTCTTGTCTCTGAGGTTGAGGTAGGCTATGGAGAAGGAGGTTGGGAATGCTCAAGGGACAACCCACCCGCACTGTCCATTCGAGGCTTTCTTGACAGAAGAGAGGCCTTCATTGGTCACTTGCCCTCTGGAAAGTGCCCCATGAAGCAGAGCTTGTATGTAGGCTGCCTTATGGGTCACTGCTCACTTATGGCTGCTTGGGGGATACGAATCCATGGTCCCATCAGCTGCGGCATGAGAGGGGTGGGCACAAGAGGCACCAAACATGGTAACTTTTCTCTAAGACCACTCTGTGTGTCTCATGTCTTAGATATTTTTCTGGTTCATCTTGGGAGGTTCTCATAGTTAGTGACTAAGAAGGGGGCAAAAGAGACATCAGAGTTGTCTTGGGGATAAGAAAAGGGTTTTTGTTGTAAGAAATAGACATTTCGGGCGGTGCCTATAGCTCAGCAAGTAGGGCGCTGGCCCCATATACCGAGGGTGGCAGGTTCAAACCCTGCCCCGGCCAAACTGCAAAAACAAACAAACAAACAAAAATAGCTGGGCGTTGTGGTGGGCATCTGTAGTCCCAGCTACTCGGGAGGCTGAGGCAAGAGAATTGCCTAAGCCCAGGAGTTGGAGATTGCTATGAGCTATATGAAGTCATGGCACTCTACCGAGGATGATAAAGTGAGACTCTGTCTCTACAAAAAAATAAAAAGAAATAGGCATTTCAACTGCAAAAACTCCTGTGCATCACATTACAAAGGTGAAAAAAGTTGACTGGGAGAAGGTATTAGCAAAGGATTAGTGTCCACAATGTACAGTTGACCCTCGAATGACATGGGTTTCAACTGCATGGGGCCACTTAGACTTTTTTTTCAACCTATTGTGGATTGAAAATATAATTTTATTCCTGGGACTCAACAAAGCACTAACTTTTTGTACATGTGAGTTCTACAAGGCTGACCAACTGCAGGTATTTTGTATGTACAGATTTTGGAATATATGGAGGTAGAGGTTCTTAGAACCAATCCTCAACACATAGGACTGTACATATAAAATTTAAAATGTCAAACCACCCATTAGGAAAGTGGCCATTCATGGAAGAAGAAAGCCAAATAGACCATAAATGTTAATTTATGCAAAACTTTAGGGAAGTGCAACTAAAAACACTACAAAAGGTTTCACACTTCTCTCAGACTGACAAATAAATGTTAGAAAGCTGACAGAAAGACCTAGCGCAATAAGAGTGACAGCATTGTGGGTAGGGGTCCACAGAGTTCGTCCTTTCTGATAAGATGTTTAGAAAAGCCTAGTAATGATGCAATACTCATAGACTGTGACCCCATGTATCCACCCTGAGATATGGTTCTCTGAGACCCCTTGCACTTGTGTTTGGGGAGACAGTATAAGAATGGTTAACACCACATGGTTGATAACAGCAAAACCATTGGAGAGATCTTCAGTCTCCATCAGCCAAAGAAAAGCTAAGGCAGTGTTAGAATCATACAGTGGAGCGAATACTGCAGAGAACGGCACAGGACAAAATAGATGAACCATACAAACAGTGGTGAACAGAAAGGCAATTGCAGAAGTATCTACAGCGTATAATACCATTTATAGAAGCTTTAAAACCTACAAAACAGCAGTACATGTTTTTAGGGATATACGTATATGTAGTATAGAAGACAATGCATGGAAATGGCAAACTTCTGGTTAGAATGGTGTTTACCTGAAGGGAAATGTGCTTCTTTGGAGTGGTTGTTAGCTCTTGGGAGAATGAGATTGGGAAGGGATGCTGTTGGGGGTGTGCAGAGGGTCTCCACTGGATTTGTGGTGCTTTATTTCTTGGGATGAGTCATAGTTTGTCGTATTTTTTATTTCTGAAATGGATACGTTGAACAGATGTTTAAAAGAGAGGACAGAAGAGGAAGAGAACCTTGAAGTACAGAGCTTAGAAGACATGTCTGTACCATCTCCACTGTGTCTGTACTAGACCAGGCACAGAGTCTGCAGAGCTTCCAAATTATTGGCTTTCTAACTGATAGTTGACATCTGTGTAACATGCCAGAGAACTCTTTAATCACTCCCTGTCCCCTTACTCTCTGCCTATTCCACACGCCCAGAGGAATGTTTGGATCGAATTATTTGTCTTTCTGACATTTTGCTGCAAACACTAGAGAAGTTGAATTGGGTTATAAAAAGACTACATGTTATGTGTTCGGCGCCTGTGGCTCAACAGGCTAAGGTGCCAGCCACGTACACCTGAGCTGGCGGGTCGAATCCAGCCCGGGCCCGCCAAACAACAATGACGGGCTACAACCAAAAATGTCTGGGTGTTGTGGTGGACGCCTGTAGTCCCAGCTACTTGGGAGGCGGAGGCAAGAGACTCGCTTGAGCCCAGGAATTGGAGGTTGCTGTGAGCTGTGATGTCACGGCACTCTCTCCAGGGTGACAGCTTGAGGCTCTGTCTCAAAAAAAAAAAAAAAAAAAAGATTACATATTATGAATGCTATATGGTGCTATAGAGACCCCAACTAGTTGTAGTTGGTCAAACTGTGCCTGTCAAGTAAACAGGCCTCCATGCTCTCTTCTCCTATCTCTGATTGCTTAAAATCCTGTTTCATCCGAGACTCGCTTGCCTATCCCTTAATTCTCGTCTTTTTGTAGAAGGTGGTAGTTTTCCTTTTCTAGAGGGCAGAGGCCTGGAGGTTCTGTTCTGACAGTCCTCAGCTTGCAGGAACCAGACTTTCAAGGCTCAGCCCAGGGATGGACACTGCACTCCTGCACTGAATTCTCAGCTTGCTCACGCAAGCTGGCACACAGGGCTTGGTCTCTGTTTGGCCCCACTGCTCCCTCTCTCTCTCCCCCTCATCTTTAGCTCTGGTGCTAGAATAACCCCAAACAGAAACCTTGACTCTAGTGGTCCAAAGGGTGGAGCAAAGGGAAGGACCGAGATGGAGGGAACATACTGGTTACACAATTGCTGTTTGTAAGTACACTGGCAGGTTGGAGCTTTTGGAATTAATTTTAATATAGTTTGGTATAGTTCAGTATTTTTCCAGAAGTATAGGTAGCGTGGGCCAGGTGGGAGGTTTCCCCTAGTCTGTCAAGATTCACTACCGTTCCTCTGCTGAGAATAGTGTTTTCTTCCGGAACTGGGGGCAGTAACAGACTCCCTGTGGTGGAGCAGCCTAAAAGGTAAAGCAAAGGATTTTTGCCATGGAAACACCTTAGCCATGCCCAGGGGCCTAGGGATGGGGGTGGACATGGTGGTTTAATATGCTACTTTTATAGCTGGCTGTAAAAGGAGATGAGTTCCCTATATCTAGGCTGTTCTCTGGCAGCCAGGCAAGCAGAGTAAGCTGATAAATCCAGTGTTCACTTTGTTCCAGGCTGTTTTGTCATGTCTGATCACGTTGAAACCAATGTAGTTCAGCAAGGTTTATGGTTGACTATATAAATTAATATTGGCTGGGACAGTAGCTGCCTGTTATGATGTATTTTCCTGTGGGAAACCATATTTAATTTATAGTTTTTTGCTCTAAAAACCAACTTGAGTTTTGGGTGTCTGGCATAGCTCCATGCTCTTGTGGACATAATGTAAACAACATTTTGTGGCATTGTTGCTATCAAATATTTCCCAATTCCATGTTTCTTCATTTTTCTCTTTGTAATATGCTGCCTTGCCTCTCGGTGGACTCTGCCTACTGTATATTCCTGTAATATTTTTTCCATCACCTGGATTAAGAATGGCAAATAGTTTTCAACTCTTAGTCTGATCCATAAGTAATGGCCACTTTGAGTTTTGGGTTGGTAAGGATTTGGAGGTAAATTTAAGCTTAGCAGAGAAGAATGCCGATTGATTAGCAATGTTTGTAATGGGCATAGGATTAGGGCTTGGGGTACTCCTGTCTAGAATAGTCGTTAAGGTCTGGGCATGATGGCTTAGACCGATAACCCCAGCACTTTAGGAGTCTAAGGCAGGAGGATCACTTGAGGCCAGGAGTTTGAGACTAGCCTGGGCAACATAGTAAGACCCTTTCTTAATAAAAAAAAAAAAAACTCATAAAAATGTTATAAAACAAGAAACTTTTTTTCCTCAGTATAACAAAGAGAAATTTTATTTAAGAACAAAGTGAAAGGGCTCGGCGCCTGTGGCTCAACGGGCTAAGGCGCCAGCCACGTACACCTGAGCTGGCAGGTTCAAATCCAGCCTGGGCCCGCCAAACAACAATGAC
>CAUYON010145903.1:0-53996 GCA_963573935.1 Arctocebus calabarensis
GGAATAAAAGTTGAGCTCAATAATAACAGGAATCTGCATACTCAAACAAAAACATGGAAGCTAAATAACCTTATGCTGAATGATACATGGGTCATAGACGAGATTAAGAAGGAAATCACCAAATTCTTGGAACAAAATGACAATGAAGATACGAATTATCAGAACCTCTGGGATACTGCAAAGGCAGACCTAAGAAAGAAATTTATAGCACCGCAAACCTTCCTCAAGAAAACGGAAAGAGAGGAAGTTAACAACTTAATGGGACACCTCAAGCAACTGGAAAAGGAAGAACATCCAACTCCAAACCCAGCAGAAGAAAAGAACCAAAATCAGGGCAGAATTAAATGAAATTGAAAATAAAAGATACAACAGATCTGTTATACAACAGATCAATAAATCAAAAAAAGTTGGTTCTTTAAAAAGGTCAATAAAATAAACCTCTGGCTAACCTAATCAGGAAAAAGAGTAAAATCTCTAATTTAATCAATCAGAAAAGGTAAAGACGAAATAACAACAGACCCTTCAGAAATTCAAAAAATCCTTAACGAATATTACAAGAAACTTTACTCTCAGAAATATGAAAATCTGAAGGAAATTGACCAATACTTGGATGCATGCCACCTTCATAAACTTACCCAGAATGAAGTGGAAATGTTGAACAGGCCAATATCAAGTTCAGAAATAGCATCAACTATACAAAATCTCCCTAAAAAGAAAAGCCCAGGACCAGACAGTTTCACGTCAGAATTCTACCAAACCTTTAAAGAGGAACAGAATCCAGCAACACATCAAAAAAATTATACACCACAACCAAGTGGGCTTTATCCCAGGATCTCAAGGCTGGTTTAATATACATAAATCCATACATGTAATTCAGCACATAAACAAATTAAAAAATAAAGACCATATGATTCCCTCAATTGATGCAGAAAAAGCTTTTGCTAATATCCAGCATCCCTTCATGATCAGAACACTTAAGAAAATTGGAATAGGGCTCGGCACCTGTGGCTCAACACCTGAGCTGGCAGGTTCAAATCCAGCCCGGGCCCGCCAAACAACAATGGTGGCTGCAACCAAAAAATGGCCAGGCATTGTGGTGGGCGCCTGTAGTCCCAGCTACTTGGGAGGCAGAGGCAAGAGACTCGCTTGAGCCCAGGAGTTGGAGGTTGCTGTGTGCTGTGATGCCATAGCACTCTATCCAGGGTGACAGCTTGAGGCTCTGTCTCAAAAAAAAAAAAAGAAAAGAAAAGAAAAGAAAAAAAAAAGAAAATTGGAATAGAAGGGAAATTCCTTAAACTAATAGGGATCATCTACAGCAAACCCACAGCCAATATTGTATTGAACAGAGTTAAATTGAAATCATTTCCACTTAGATCTGGAACCAGGCAAGGTTGCCCATTGTCTCCATTGCTCTTCAACATTGTAATGGAAGTTTTAGCCATTGCAATTAGGGAAGAAAAGGCGATCAAGGGTATCCACATAGGATCAGAAGAGACTAAACTTTCACTCTTCACAGATGATATGATTGTATATCTGGAAAACACCAGGGACTCTACTACAAAACTTTTAGAAGTGATCAAAGAATACCGTAGCATCTCAGGCTACAAAATCAACACCCATAAATCTGTAGCCTTTATACATACCAATAATAGTCAAGCTGAAAAAACAATCAAGGACTCTATCCCTTTTACAGTAGTACCAAAGAAGATGAAATATTTGGGAGTTTATCTAACAAAGGATGTGAAAGATCTTTATAAAGAGAACTATGAAACTCTAAGAAAAGATAGCTGAAAATGCTAACAAATGGAAAAACATACCATGCTCATGGCTGGGAAGAATCAACATTGTTAAAGTGTCCATATTACCCAAAGCAATATACAATTTTAATGTAATTCCTATTAAAGCTCCTTTGTCATAAAGACCTTGAAAAAATAATACTTCATTTTATATGGAATCAGAAACAAACTCGAATAGCCAAGACACTACTCAGAAATAAAAACAGCTCAGGAGGAATCACGCTGCCAGACCTGAGACTGTACTATAAATCGATAGTGATCAAAACAGCATGGTACTGGCACAAAAACAGAGAGACAGATGTATGGAATAAAATAGAGAACCAAGAGATGAACCCAGCTACTTACCACTATTTGATCTTTGACAAGCCAATTAAAAACATTCAGTGGGGAAAACATTCCCTATTTAACAAATGGTGCTGGGTGAACTGGCTGGCGACCTGCAGAAGATTGAAACTGGACCCACACCTTTCACCATTAACTAAGATAGCCTCTCACTGGATCAAAGATTTAAACTTAAGACATGAAACTATAAAAATACTAGAAGAAAGTACAGGGAAAACTCTCGAAGGAATCGGCCTGGGTGAATTTTTTATGAGGAAGACTCCCCAGGCAATTGAAGCAGTATCAAAAATATACTGGGACCTGATCAAACTACAAAGCTTCTGCACTGCTAAGAACACAGTAAGTGTAGCAGCAGACAGCCCTCAGATTAGGAGAAAATATTTGCAGGTAATGCCTCCAACAAAGGTTTAATAACCAGAATCCACAGAGAACTCAAACGTATTAGCAACAAAAAAACAAGTGATCCCATCTCGGGGTGGGTAAAGGACTTGAAGAGAAACTTCTCTAAAGAAGACAGGCGCCTGGCCTACAAGCACATGAAAAAATGCTCATCATCCTTAATCATAGGAGAAATGCAAATCAAAACTCCCTTGAGATATCATCTCACTCCAGTAAGATTAGCCCACATAACAAAATCCCAAAACCAGAGATGCTGGCGTGAATGTGGAGAAAAGGGAACACTTCAACATTGCTGGTGGGAATGCAAACTAATATATTCCTTTTGGAAGGATGTTTGGAGAACACTTAGAGATCTAAAAATAGATCTGCCATTTGATCCTATAATTCCTTTACTAGGTATATATCTAGAAGACCAAAAATCACATCACAATAAAGATATCTGTAACAGAATGTTTATTGCAGCCCAATTCATAATTGCTAAGTCGTGGAAGAAGCCCAAGTGCCCATCGACCCACGAATGGATTAACAAATTGTGGTACATGTATACCATGGAATACTTAAAGAATCCTTAAAGAAAGATGGAGACTTTACCTCTTTCACGTTTACATGGATGGAGCTGGAACATACTCTTCTTAGTAAAGTTTCTCAAGAATGGAAGAAAAAGTATCCAATGTACTCAGCCCTAATATGAAGCTGATCTATAGCTTTCATATGAAGGCTAAAATCCAGTTATAGCACAAGAAATGGGGAAAGGGGCAAGGGAGGGAAGGGGAGGGGGGAGGATGGGTGGAGGGAGGACACTACTTCACTTGTATCTTACAAGGGTACAAGTGAAGATTACTAAATGTAGAATATAAATGTCTTCATATAGTGATTAAAAGGCCATGAAGGCTATGTTAAATAGTCAACGAAAATATCTCAGATTGTATATGAAGTCAGCACATTATGCCCCATGATTGCACCAATGTACACAAATATGATTTAATAAAAATTTTAAAAAAAGAATAAAGACAAAAAAAGAAAAAAGAATAGGAGACATTTCAAAAAAGAAAATTAAAGGTTAACACTCACCTGTTGAATCAACCCTATGTTAACAGGAATGTTACACTTATTTTGACCTTCCAAAATCAATAATAACCTTTTCATTTCTATAATTAATCCACTACACTGCTCAAGTAATAATTGATGCTTTCACTGGAGCACTGCCTTTCACATGTTCCATTATTCTGACTTTATCCTTTATAATTGTTCCAACAGTCCAGGGACTAAAGCCTAATGCTTTCCCAATGAATGATGGTGTCTGGCCTTTCTCTGAACACTTTCTTATTTCTATTTTCATTTCCATTGTAATTACCTTTCTCTTCAATGCAAGCTCACCTGGAGTTATACTAGATTTTCGCTTATGATCATGAAGGCACGGTCACAAAGGTAAATATAAACTCACAAAATAATAAGTAAAAGTTAAGATAAACTCCCTGCTCTCTGATCTCTTCTCCCTCTCTCGCCTCTTCCTCACCCCCACTCTCTTTCTTTTCTCTAATATAAAACAAACTCTTATTTCCTAACAAAAAATATAAACTCAAAGTGATGCAGTACATCAGGGACCGTATGTGAAGGACTGTCCAAACAATGAGACTAGCCGCTGGCATAAAGGTGCTATGCCAACAAACCACTTAAGCCATGTAGGTTGCCTTATGTGTGGAAGAAACTAGTTCCTCAATTATTAATTTAACTATAAATTATCCTTATGAGGAGCTTTAGGAGCCCATTGGTAACCATGAATGCCATAAGTTAGGTCATCATTACCTGGGGACTGCCTGTATTTAAATTAAATTTTTCGACAATAATGCTGTTAAAGGCAGAATGAAGGCAGAAATGCATTTGGAATTCTTTTAAACCTCTTAAAAATTCAGAATACATTAACTAGGAAATTGAATTATTAAATAACTTACCTCTTTCAAAAGAGAGCATGCCAGCACTAAAATGTCCTTGAGTGAAGTGTCACGAAATGAGGTAGCTATTTTCCTGTGTTTTGCTGAAGGTCTAGAATAATCAACCTGAAAGATAAACATGAAATTAATTTAACCAGACATACCAAAAACCAAAACAAAAATGTACTAAATAAGAAAAAGAAAGGAAATAATAATTAAAGAATCATAAAGTACAGAGCTAAAGAGCTTTTAAAAATCTACCAGAATAAGTGACTTGCCTAGGTTTATGCAAAGAATAAATGGTAGACTCAGGCTCAGAACCCAAGTTTCTGGGCTGTTTCCATTTAGTGCTCTTCCAACAAACCATATTGATCCCAAAACAGTTAATCACACTTTCAGAGGCAGTAAAAACAACTCAGATGATTAGCATGATTAGAAAAACACAAATAAATTTTAAGAAGAAATGAACTAAGATTAGCTCTTGAGCTTCTCTATGCTGAGAAATATATCATTAATATTTCCATATATCAATAGGAAACAAGCAAACACAGCTGAAGTCTAATATTCAACAATTAACATTATGGTCTACAATTACCATACAGAGGGTGATGAAAAAAATGTATACACATTTTAAGAAAGGAAAAAAACTATTAAAACTGGAATACTCAATATACACTAATAAAGTTTGATATCTTGCATATTGTATCTGCATTCCTTATAATTGCAGAAGTCAAATGGGACTCAGGTATTATAATTTTAATACAGTTTTTTCCTTTCTCAAAATGTGTATATATTTTTTGGTACCTTTTGTAGTATTACTATTTATTCCTACTGCTATTTGGAAGAAGAAAATTAATTACTTTCCTTGGTAATATTTGTAGATTTTTTAAAATAAAAAGTAGTGAACTCAATATTCTGACACTTCCTAAGTTCCAATACACAATTTAGAGTATACCTAAATGTGACATTTACTTATAAAACATGAAACATCAGTGTAAAGTGATTACACAAAGTTGCTACTAGAATCTACCTATACCCAACAAGTAAGACTAAAATGATCACTTTCAGTGTTACTCCCTTAAATTACAAACTTTGTGAACTTTAGTCTTTCTTTCCCACATTTTTTTCAATAAATAAATGTTTCTCCTAATACAGGATTACAATTCCAACTTACAAAATATTCTTCACATTATTTCACTTAACCCTCAAAACTCATCTGTGAAATGCATATTATCCTTTTTAAAAAACACATGAGAAATTTAGTTTGCAGGCACTCTAACACCAACCTCTCATTACCACCTTATCCATAAGAAAGAAGAAACTTTAGTGCCTTCTATATACTGTCCTGTGCTAACCATTTATCTCATCTTAAAAAGATCCACATAAGTAGGTATCATTATCATTTTATAGATAACAATATACAAGCTTTTAAAAAGTTAAGCAGTTTGTTCGAAGTAGTCAATGATAGACCTAAAATACAAATAAGATGTCTTATTTCAGGAGTTACCTTCGAGGCCCGCATGCTTATTTTATTTGGGTTACTCACTTAAATATCCACTGTTTTGAGAAAAGGGATTGCACATCCACTTTCTATTGCATATCTGTGTCTCTACCATGTAGAAAAAGGGCATTTTGTTTCCTTTTTTTTTTGAGACAGATCTCACTCTGCTACCCTAGGGTTGAGTCCCGTGGTGTCATTACAGCACACAGCAACCTCAATCAATCTCTGGCCTCAGCCTCCCAAGTAGCTGGCACTACAGACAACTACCACAACACCTGGCTAGTTTTTCTACTTTTAGTAGAGATGGCGGACAGGGTTTCACTCTTCCTCAGGATGGTCTCAAACTCCTGAGCTTAATCCACCCACCTCCACCTCCCAGAGTGCTAGGATTACAGGCCTAAGCCACAGTGCCCACCCAGGTATGTTACTTCTTGATGATTATATATTGAATATAGTCTAGAAAACAGTAGGCCTGGCTTCCAAAAATCAGGATAACCTATATGTCCTCTTAAGTTGTAGGAAAAATCAAATTTATATCTTTTTCTTACAAGATATATCCTATTACACTGACATTAAGCGAATTTAGCTGGCTCACCTCTAACAACTGTAATATTTAATATTCCCCTACTATCTGGTCCAGAAATGCTTAATAAATGCTAGTTAAAAATTAGCCTGGATAAAATGTCTCTACAGAAGGCCTGTATTTTTCACCATATAAAGTCAAAATCATTAGAACTTGGACCTTTTCTTAACTTAACAGGTACTTGATTCTCTGAAAGATAAATCTGAAACATCCTGTGCCAAACCGTAAGAAAGTATCCAAAAAATGGTAAAGAAATGTTAAATAGACACAAAAGCCTACTTGAAAAGGTTCTTACTGGCCAAACCGCAGAAAATTTGAGCTTCAAAGTAAATAATGTTAGTAATGAATTATAAACTATTAAATAAAATAGAAAACCAGTGACCCACACTAATATAAGAAAACAAATAAGGCCAGGCACAGTGGCTCATGCCTATAATCCTAGTACTCTAGGATGCCAAGGCAGGAGGATGGCTTGAGGTCAGGAGTTCAAGACCAGACTGCACAAGAGCAAGACCCTAAAAATACTAAAAATTAGCCGGGTTGGTGGCACATGCCTATGGTCCCAGCTATATGGGAGGCTGGGGCAGGAGGATTGCTTAAACTCAGGAATGTTGAAGTTGCAGTGAGCTAGAATTATGCCACGCCACTCTAGTCTGGGCAACATAGTGAGACCGTGTCTCGATTAATCAAGCAATTAATAAGTAAATTTGAAAGCAATGAGAACCAAGGTATTTTCAGCACCTTAAAGCACCTCCCCACAAAATATTTATTAATTACAAAGGGAAAAAGAATAAATCTAGAGTGAGGGAGACTAGTAGAGATCATCTTGAGTAAGAGACCAAAGTGAACATCATCAGTAATATGACAAATGAAATCATGTGCTTCCTGACAAGAGGCCACAGTCTCATTTCTAAGATATTCCTAAGAAATATGCATAATCTAAATCCAATGAGGAAATCACAAATTGTGGGATATTTTACAAAACAACTGGCTTATAATCTTCACAAGTATCAAAGTCATGAAAGTGAAAAACATTCAGGAATTTTCCAAATTGAAGGAGACTAATAAAACATGAGAACTAATGTGATGCACAATTCTAAACCAGCTCTTTTGCTAATAAAGGACATTCTGGGACCAGTGGTGAAATTTGAATGAGACACAAAGATTAGAGTAGTAACGTGTCAGTGTTAATTTTCTGATTTTAATGATTGCATTGTGTCTATTTAGGAGAATGATCTTATATATAGAAAATAAACTAAAGCATTGCCTGGTGGTGGCGAATTAACATTGGTAACTCAGATCAAACGATTGAGAAAAAAACTTCTTTGTACAACACCTGTGATTTTTCTAAAATTTTGTTTATTAAAAACAGAGGATATTTGATTGCTTTGTAATAAAAGTGAACTACGCTTTTTTTTTTTTTTTTGAGACAGAGTCTCACTATGTCACTCTTGGTAGAGTGCTATGGCTTCACAGCTCACAGCAACCTCAAACTCTTGGGTTTAAGCAATTCTCTTGCCTCAGCTTCCCAAGTAGCTGGGACTACAGGCATCCACCACAATGCTCAGCTATTTTTTTGTTGCAGTTGTCATTGTTGCTTTAGCTGGCCCAGGCTGGATTCAAACCTGCCAGCCTCAGTGTATGTGGCTGGAGCCCTACTCACTGAGCTACTTTTTTTTTTTCCCCCCTGAGATAAGAGTCTCAAGCTGCTGCCCTGGGTAGAGTACCGTGGCATCATAGCTCATAGCAATCTCCAACTCTTCTCCAACTCAATCTTAAGCAATTCTCTTGCCTCAGTTTTTCTGTTTTTGGTAGGGACAGGGTCCCGCTTTTTGCTCATGCTGGTCTTGAACCTGGGAGCTCAAACTATCCACCCGCCTCAGCCTCCCAGAGTGCTAGGATTACAGATAGATGTGAGTCACCAGGCCTGGCCTGAATTATCCTTTTATTAGAACACCACATTATATAGCAAACCCTCACTCCAGGACAGCCTAAATCCCTTTTATGCTGAGAAGAAAGAAATCAATCAAATTGCTCATTTAAAGAAGCAAGCAATTGCAAAAGCTAGATGATGGCTACACAGGGTTATTATATTATTCTCTTCACTTTTATGAACTAAAATTTCCATACAAATATATATGTATATTTTTTTAAAGCTATAGTTCTTTAGACATATTTACAGAATGATAATAGGATTAGCTAAGGTCTCTGTCAGAACATCCCTGCCGACACAGTTTATTAGTAGTCCTGGAGATACAAACACTGCAGAGAAATCCTCGCCTAGGTACTCTGGGACAAAGGTGCCAGGAATATGATAGCCATGATAATTTTTGAGATCATTTCAAATTTTAGAAATCCTTCCTATAAATCTAGAAATAGTTTCTAATTCCTGACTGAATACAAGTAGAAAAGAGTTATTCTGCTGCTGTTTTTTAATGCACATGAGTGTAATGTTAATTCCAAAGAGAGTTGGGAAGTAGTCCTGGGTATGCAAGCTCTCCCTACACACACATGCAAACATACTACTCAAGATAATGAGAGTTTTTTTAATTTAAACATGACATTCTCCTTTATTATAAAATTATTCCAGATAGAACCCAACTTCTGCTTTTGTTCCGTTTAGAAACATATTAAGAGCAAAAGTGAACAGGAGCAGGTGATAATGTGCTCAGCTGCTGAGCTCATAAAAGCACTGTTGGGGGGATGTATAGTTTCTGAAAATTCTCCTTGTACAAGGGAAAAATCTAAGCTAAAACATGGCAAAGGGCCAAGAGGCCTGTTTTTTGATGAGTCCTGCTGGGTATCCATTGTTGAGAATCAATTCACCAAACCACTTATCTTTTATTTGTAAGCAAATAAAGGTTTTTCTCTTTTGCATATAATTTATTTCTTGTGGTCTGTATATTACTATATATACAGGGATAAAAGGACAATCCTGGCCCATAGAGTAAGAACCATGTCTAATTCCCTCCTCTTTGTAGTATTTTCTACTACTGCTGATATTTTCAATAACAATGATTAAGTATCCCACTATTTAATTATCTCACCAATAAAACAGACACACAAAAAAACCCAGATTATTCAATTTCATGCCGTACAAAGAAGACTGTACATTTTGCATTACTTAAGCAAACTTCATGTCCCCTTGAGATGGAAAGGCTTGCTTACCAGGTTCATTTCCTGAGTCAATTCAGAAAGGATTATTACTCCTATTATGCAGTGTTCCACAGTACCCTTTGGAGAAAATAACTAAGTTTAGCCTATGTGGAGACAAATGATTGGTTCTTAATGTGTAAACCAGACAATATTTGCAATAATTAAATACTAAAATATCACATTTACTGGAAAATATATCTTTTAAAATATAAAGAAAAATCACCATGAGCTCTACAAAAGAGAATTTCAAGTTCATTTGATGAAGGATAAATCTAGGCATACAGCCTAGGAAAAAAGCTCACCAAGTAAAGAAATAATAAACCATCCCTCTATTAATCAAAACTCCTAATTTTTCCTTAAGAATTGTAATAGACCACTGTTTCTTCATCTGGACACCAGCCAAAGTAATAGGGATTATGCAATAGGGATTATGTTTGCATGGAAAAAATATATACCTTTAAATATCAGAATCATAGTAAGCAAAGCATGATGGTCATCCTAAGTCAGAAGCATAGAAGAACCAACAGCAGATTTAGGTTTCCCTAAATCAACCCAAAATGATGGAACTGCTTGCACAATGTGTCCTCTTGCTTTTGTTTATTTTCTGTCTTTTTACTGTCCAAATATCTAAGTTTTTGTAAGTTAAATTACATGTTTTGGTCACAGATGTACATATTTGATACCTGTATACAATGTGTAATTATCAAATCAAAAACATTCTTGAGAAACTGATATTGTGACTATAGTATAACATAAAAATTTTTCAAAAATTATCATAAGTTAGCAGCTCTATTGCTTTACTAGGTCACTGTGTGACCTTATAGAAATTATCTAACTTTTCTAAGCCTCAGTTTTTTCATTTACAAAATGAAATCCATTTCACAGGATTGTAACAAACATTAAATGGTTTAATATATGAATAGCATTTTATATATATATACACGTTTTGTATTTAAGTAATACATAGACATATATGCCATAAATGAAAGAACATACACTTTTTAAATTAGAAAACATGATTATTTGCATTCTTCTGGTTTGGAAACTAACAACATAATCCTCATTTACCGACAACAAATGATAAAAGACCCAGAGGATAAATAATAAATCAAATTAATATGGTACTGATACACAAAACAAAAGATACAGCTTGAAGAAAACCAAAAAAGAAAAAAAAAAAAGCAAATAGATGTATATTCTAATAATGTAATGATGGTTACTTACCTGGAGAAACTTCTTCACATCAGCAATAATTTCTCTGAAGACAAACTGGTCTTTTTGAACCTCAAACCACCCCAACTTAGTGATTTTGGCAATGACTTGAATGAGAGCTTGAATGACAAAGGGAGCAAGCTTGGGTTGTGATGCCACGTAATTCAGAATGTAGTTTCCTATAAAGAAAATATTCTGTGATCATTTGGACTTTTCAGAAAAATGATGTGAATTATGTTAAGAAAAAGAGGAGGCAATGACATGCTCTGACAAAAAGTTAACCCCTTTCCTCAAGACATAAACTTACTTATATAATTCAGTGCTCTTATATGCTTGTTTTGAAAAAGCAAATTTGTACCAATGCATTTGATACATTAAGGAATAATTTTGAGTATAATAATTTTGTTGAGTATGTCACTATTGTTTCTGCATGATTTTATCTACAAAAAAAGGTTAGGTGAATACAAAAAAACTACAACTGCAACCAGGCAAAATGAATCAAACTATACACATGGTGGATACATCTCAAACATCTAATATGTATTATCAACCACAGCTATTCTCATCTTGTGTTACAATTTCCCATCCTATTTCAGATAACTTTCCTTTTACCGCTTCAGGTCTTTTTCAAGATAGAGTGCCATATTTATTGTACTATGCATGTATTCCTTAACCATTGAGTATGTACCAAACTCTACTGATTTCTATCTTTTCAAAAATGTGACACTGACAAAGTTTTTGAATTTTATTTCCATAATCTCATTTCTCTCATAAGCCTTGTGATTTTTACTGTGTTTAGCACTGCATTAGCACTGTCACTTTTGGGAACACATGTTGTATTACATAAAACTGACTACATATTTTTCTGTTTTATTAAGTGGCATCAAAAAATACAAGTATTATGATATGATAAAAATAAGTATGTTAATTAAAGAAAGTGTGAATAGAATAGTAAAGTAAATCTTGGAACAAAGTTAATCTACCAAAACTATAAACATGAGTAGCAAATTCAGTTCTGAAGCCTCCTAGTTGTCAAAGAGGTCAGGTAACAAATATGCCAAAAAGTTTACCAGAAAAACACAAGAGTCTACGGCCATACCACCCTGAACGTGCCCAATCTCGTCTGATGTCGGAAGCTAAGCAAGGTCGGGTCTGGTTAGTACTTGGATGGGAGAAAAACACAAGAAAAATTTTTTAAAAGGAAGGGATTCCATTTCTACTTTGGCTCCAAAGGCCAGCATGCTAGTTGGGAAAAGAATATAGAAAAGATAAATATCTCAAAAATGAATTAAAAATAGCTCTGATAGAAATAACACCAAAATGCACAAATACTTTCAACAATTGTTCTTGATATGTGCAGTAAGAGCTCCGATATTAAAAAGTTCTCATAATGATTCTATTTCAATCTTAATTTTTATTTATATTAAAAGTTATATAAATAAAAAATAAGATAAAATAAACATTTTAAAGCATAGATGTCTCCAGCATTAAAATAGAATTAAGAGGTTTCTCCTATGAATCACCTAGTAATCTCCTAGTAATCTAGTTCTCCTAAACTTTGTTACATATAGTCTTTTATTTCAATAACAAAACTTAAGATAACACTGCTTCCTGGATATAAAAGAAAATTCAATGTATTTACTTCAATTATACTTGAACAGCAATCTCAAACATGAATTACCATTATAAAGGCCAAAAATATGAAGGTCAGAGGTAAAATGACTGGGACTGAGTCAGGCTGTTTGGTTTCATTTTGATTTTTTGTTTACTACCAAATACTGGCCAAACCATATATTTTAATAATCATTAAAAATTCAAAACTCTACTAAGTCCAAACTAGTAGAAACTCTTTTAGACTTTGCTATCACTGGACTGAAACTTTAGGAATCAATACACTGTGGGAATTTAATCTGAAATATCTGTTAAACTGTCTACTTGAAGTCAGATCACATATCAGAAAAAATACAAAAAGAATGTAAAAGAAGGGGGAAAGATTCAATATCTACTTTGGTACTGAAAGCTAGCATATCATTGAGGAAAAAAGTAGAGAGAAGGTAATTACCTTACTATTCTACTAAAAATGCTTTAATGGAAACAACTCTAAATTCTTAGTACACTTAAAAATACAAGCTAAAAATATTCCAAGAACACTTAGAAAAAGATAACCACCTATGCCTACAGAGCTAGCTTATGAACTGAGAGACAGAAAGACAGATACAATGAAACAAAAAGAAACTACCACAAGAAAATCAAGATAGAACTTATGAGGTAGACATGTAGAGAAACTGGAAACTTCATCCATTATTGGTAAGAATTCAAAACTGTATAGCCACTTTGGGAAATAGTTTAGCAGTTTCTTTCTTTTTTTTGCAGTTTTTAGCCGGGGCTGGGTTTGAACCCACCACCTCTGGCACATGAAGCAGGCGCCCTACTCCTTTGAGCCATAGGCGCTGCCAGTGTAGCAATTTCTGAAAAAGTTAAGCATAACTTACAAGCCAGTAATTCCACTCCTTGGTTTCTGCTCAAGAAAAATAAAAACTTAGGTCCATCCAAAGACTTGTACATAAATGTTCTCAGTAGCATTTTATAGTGACCAAAAGATGAAACAACCCAAATGTCTATTAAGTAGTGAATGTATAACAAAATTGTCATCTATCTACATAAGGAAATATTATAAAAAGGAAGGAAATACTGATACATGCTACAACAGGGATGAAGCTCAAAAACATTCTGCTAAGTAGAAGTCAGATGAGATAGACTATATTATCATACGATTTTATTTATATGAAATGTCTACGAAGAGTGAATTTATGGAAGAAAAATATGGAAGCAGGATTATAAATGAACACGAGGGATGTTTCAGGGGTGATAAAAATGTTCTAACAGAACTGTGATAACATTCACACAATACTGTAAATTTACTAAAAACCATTAATTATATACTTGAAACAAGTCAACTTTATGGTATATAAATTATAACTTAATAAAGCTGTTTGAAAGAAAGGAAGGAGGAAGAGAAAGGAAGACTGATTTGCAGGCAGTCCTTGGGTTACAAACAAGATTGAATCTGTAGGTTTGTTCTTAAGTTGAATTTGTATATAAATTTATAGGTTAATTGGAACATTTACCTATTACCTGCAATAGCCTCTATTCACAAGTACAAGTTGTACATCAGTCAATGTTTGTAACTCAGGGGACATACTATAATAGTCTCTGTTCATGTGAGTTGTACATACGTCAGATGATTGTAACTCAAGGACTGCCTGTATTACATATAGGTAACTAAATTTAAACTGCACTTTTGTTTGAACAGAAGACAGAAAGAATACTATTCCAGTCTAGGGAAACAACCTAAGAAAAGGCACCAACGCAGAAATAAGATGGCATAGGGGAAGACCTAGCACAACTAATAGACTTGTACCAATGAAGACAAAAGACTACTTAAATAAGGATTGTCCTTCACTGACAAGCTTATGAAGAGACTTAATAATTGATGAACAATGGTAAGCCATTGTTAATTATACAATAAAGGAAGAAAATAGTATAGCAGACACAGAGGAACTGGCAATAGTTTATGATGGGAAATAAAAGAGATATGCAGATTGGAACTATATAATGAAAAACTGAGGATTTGGGAGCTAATATGATAAAGGCAATGTGACTGCTGAGACCATTCTTTGCATTTTCCTTTTTAACTCACATTCAATTATTTTACTGACACATATTGGAGGTATCAAGTCATAACAAATAATCTACTTGTAGAAAATTGGTAAATCAAATTAAAGAAACTAATAAAAGAAACCCATCACATCTTGTTAGAAATTGTCTTACAGGTTTCTACTTCTTTTTCTCCAAATTTCCCTCAGTATTATTTTTATAAAGTTTATGAATATGTCAATTTTTTTGGTTTCCATTTAAAACATATTAATAAGTCAAACAATGGGAATATGCATAGATCTATTACAGAAACTAAATTAATAATTAATAACCTTACAAAACAAAAAGCACCAAGCCCAACTAGGCTAATTAGTGAATTCTACCAAACATTCAAGGAACAAATTATACCAATTCTCTATAATACCTTCTAACAGATAGCAGCAGACAGAATTCTTACCTCATTCTTTAAGGCCTGAATTACCCAAATACCCAAAGTGGACAAAGACATTACAAGCAAAGAAAACTACAGACCAGTATGTCTCATTAACAAGATGCAAAAATCCTCAACAAAATATTAGCAAATTAAATCCAACACATAAAAAGAATTAAACACCAGTGGAGATTTGTCCCACATACGTGAGGCTGGTTCAACATTTGAAAATCAATTAACATAATCCATCACATCAACAGACCAAGGAAGAAAAATCACATGAATGCAGAAAAAGCATTTATTAATAATAAAATTCCACACATATTCATGGTAGAGACTTGGAGAAGAACTTCCTCAAGTTGATAAAGAAAAATCTACTAAAAACCAACAGCTGACATCATTATTTAACAGTGAGAAATTTGAAGCTTTCCCACTAGGATCAAGAACAAGGCAAAATGTCCCCTTCTCACCACTGCTTTTCAATATCATACTAGAAATCCTAGCTAATGCAAAAGGACAAGAAAAGGATATAAAATATATATACTGCAGATTAGGAAGGAAGTAATAAAGTTGTGTTGGCTTAAAGATGACTTGTCTATGCAGAATATCTGAAACAATCAACAATAACAACAAAATAATCTTGAACTAATAAGTGATTACAGTAAGGCTATACGATACAGGTTTAACATACCAAAGTCAGCCACTTTTGACATAAAATAAAACACAATATAATTTCTATTAGCATCCCCCAAAAGAAATATTTAGGTATAAATCTATAAAATATGTTCAAAACCTTTATGAGAAAAATTCTAAAGCTATAATAAAAGAAATCAAAAATCTAAATAAATGTAGAGATATTCCAAGTTCATGGACTGGAAACACAATACTGTCAAGATATTAGTATTTTCTAACTTGACCCAGAAACTCAACACAATTCCAACCAAAATCCCTGTAAGTTATTTAGTAGATATCAACAAACTGATTCTAAAGGTTATATAAAGAGGACAAAGGCCCAGAATAGCCAGCATTAAACTGAAGGAGAAGAACAAAGTTGGAAAATTGACACTACCTGACTTTAAAACATACCATAAAGCTATAGTACTTGAGTTTGGTATTCGTGAAAGAACTGATTCATCGACTGCTATGGTTTGAATGTTTGCCCCCTCCCATAATCATGTTGAAGTTTAAATGCTATAGTAAAAGTATTAACAGATACATTCTAGAACCCTCAAGTAAAGATGATTAGGCCAGGAGGACTCTGCTCTCATAAATGGATTAATGTCATTATCCTGGGAATGGATTCCTTCCAAAAAGGACAAGTTTGGCCCCCTTTTATCACTCTCCTTCTCCTTGTCTTTGCCCTTCTGCCTTGGGATAATGCATCAAGAAGGCCCTCAGCAGATGCCAGCCTCTTGATCATGAATTTCTCAGCCTTCGAAATTATAAAAAACAAATTACATTTCTTTATAAATTACCCGGTCGATCAGGAATTGTTATAGCAACACAAAACAGACTAAAACATTAAATAATGGAACAGAACAGAAAGCCCAGAAATAGGCCCATATTAATAGTCCACTGATCTTTGACAAATGAGCAAAGGAAATAAAATGGAGAAAGATAATCTTTCCAAAAAATAGTGCTAGACCTGGACATCTACATGCAAAATATGAGTCTAGACAAAGACCTCATGCCCTTCACAAAAATTAACTAAAAATGAATCATTGACCTAAGTGTAAACCATAAAACAATATAGCTCCTAGAAAATAACACAGGAGAAAAATCTAGATGACCTTGGTTCAGCAATAACTTTTTAGATGCAGCACCAAAGGAATGGTCTGTGAAAGAAAGTGGATAAGGTGAACTTCGTTATTAAAATGAAAAACTTCTGCTCTACAAAAGAGATTGTCAGGATATTAAAAAGACAAGCCACAGACTGGGAGAAAATATTTACATAAGACATATCAGATAAAGGATTGCTAACCAAGACTATACAAAGAACTCCTAAAAACCCCAAAATAATAACACACATACAAACAATTAAAAAATGGGCCAATGAGCTTAACAGTCACCACCCCAAATAAGATACAAAGATGACTCTTAAACAACATGGGTTTAAACTATACAGGTCAACTTATATATGAATTGTTTTTAATAAATACACTGGAAAGTACTTCAGAAATCTGTAACATTTGAAAAAACCTACAGATGAAACCATGTAGTTAGAAATATTTAAAAAATTAAGAAAAATTAGCTATATCATGAATGCATGAAATATATGGAGATACTAGTCTATATTATCATTTGCCATCACAAAATATATAGAAATCTATTATAAAACATTAAACTTTATGAAAACATTCACATACTTCTTACAGATCATGTATAGTATCAGTCAAGAGAAATATAAAAGAAAAAAAAATACAGTATTAAATTATAACAGCATATATCAGTCAAGAGAAATATAAAAGAAAAAAAAATACAGTATTAAATTATAACAGCAATTATAACAGCATATAACACTAACTGTACATAGTGTAATAATTTCAAGCCATTTCTGGTTACTATTGCAGTAAGTTCAAATGTTACAAAAATCTTCTTAAAATACCATTTGTCTCTAGTCTCCTCCAAGTCAGCAGTTCATCTCTCCAGTAAAATGTGTATTATAGTGAAAAGTGTTCTCTCCGAGTTATTGCATATTTTTCATCACGTTTAGTGCAAAACTGTATGCCCTGTAGCATCCTGGGACCCATACAAAGTGCTGCTAGTGATGATGGAAGTGCCCCCAAAGCAGAGAAAAGTAATGACATTACAAGAAAAAGTTAAATTCCTTGGTATGTAACTAAAATTGAGGTCTACAGCTACAGTTGCCACCATTTGTAGATAAATGAATCAAATGTAAGGACTACTGTAAAAAGAAAAAAAGAAATTTGTGAAGTTATCATTGCAGCTATGCCGGCAGGCCCCAAAACCTTGCACTTTCTCAAAATATCTCTTCTTAACAAATGGAAGAACATACCATGCTCATGGCTGGGAAGAATCAACATGGTTAAAAATGTGCATACGACCCAAAGTAATCTAGAGATTTAATGCGATCCATATCAAAGCACCAACGTCATACTTTGAAAAAAAAGAAAACAGTACTTTGCTTCATATAGAATAACTTATATTAAAAACGTAACTTCTATGTGGGTGCAGGACTACTGTTAAGAAAGGCAGGGGTGGCACCTGTGGCTCATTGAGTGGGGCGCCAGCCCCATATGCCGAAGGTGGTGGGTTCAAACCCGGCCTCGGCTGAACTGCAAAAACAGAAAAATAGCCAGGTGTTGTGGCGGGCACCTGTAGTCCCAGCTACTCAGGAGGCTGAGGCAAGAGAATCGCCTAAGCCCAGGAGTTGGAGGTTGCTGTGAGCTGTATGACACCACAGCACTCTACCGAGGGTGATAAAAGTGAGGCTCTGTCTCTACAAAATAAAAAGAAAGGCATACCTGTAGACTCTTATGTGATTTAACATCTTAAAGCAAAAAAAAGGTGAAGGGTCTAAAGGTGGAGAATTTAATGCAAGCAAAGGATGGTCTGATAATTTTAAAGAGAAGTTTGGCTTTAAAAAAAAAAAAGTCAAGAAAAGAAAAGAATCAGCTTCTGCCAACCAAGAAGCAGTAGAATTCCTAAATGCCATTAAGAATCACTGAGGAGAAAAGGATATCTGCCTGAACAGGTTTTAAATACAGACAAAAGTATCCTATTCTGACAAAAAGCGCCATGAAGAATATGTATTGATAAGGAGGAGCAGCGAATTGCAGGATTTAAGGCAGAAAAGGGTAAGCTAACTCTATTGTTTTATGAGAATGCGGTTAGGTTTATGATCAGAGCTGCCCTTATTTATAAAGCAGACAAATTCCAAGCCTTGAAGACAAAAGATAAACAACCAATCTTTTGGTTGTACAATAAGAAGGCCTGGATGAGAACTGTTTTTCTGGATTGGTTCCAATAATGTCTTGTCCCTGGAGTCAGGAAGTAGTACCCTGCCAGTAACAGATCTCTACTTTTAAAGTTCTTTTGATAGTGGACAAAAATGCCCTTGGCCACCTAGAACCCCATGAGTTCAACACTGAGGGTATCGAAGTGTATACAAGCTTCCAATTATGTCTCTAATTTAGCTTCTAGATAAGGACCTTTAAGGCTCATTCCATCTGGTACTCTATGGAAAGGACTGTTAGTGCTATGGCAGAGAACCCTTATATATGGAACAGCATGAAAATCTAGGAAGATTCCACTACTGAAGATGCCATCCCTATTACAGAATAAAACTGTGTCCAGATGTTGTGCATGACTTTACAGCATTTATAACAGAGCCAATCAAAAAAATCATGAAAAAAGATTATAAATATGGCAGAAAAGGTGGAAAAGACTATGAATATGGCAGAAAAGGTGGGAGGTGAAGGGAGGTGATGGATCTTGGAGATATTCAAGAGCTAACAGACACCATACCAAAGGGATTAACAGAAGACAACCTGATGGCAATGACTGCTTCTCAACTAGTGCTAGACAATCAGGAAGAAGATGTAGAATAAGCGGAGTCAGAAAACAGACATCAATCAGGCAGAAAGTTCTGATTATTCAAGATTTTGACCCTTCTAAGCCACAGGCACTGAGACTAAAGCAAATGACAGAAGGAAGACTGGTACTATTCAGAAACATTAGAGAAATGAAAAAGCAATGTATTTCTGTAAAGTTAACACCAAGTCTACCAGCCTCTTCCACCTTTTCTGTCACCCCTGAGACCAACCCCTTCTATTCCTCCTCAGCTACTCAATGTGACAATGAAGGCCTTTATGATAATCCACTTTCATTTAAAAAATCGTAAATATATTTCTTCTTCCTTATGATTTTCTTAGTAACAATTTATTTTCTCTAGTTTACTTTATTGTAAGAATACAATATTAAACACACCTAACACACAAACTATGTGTTAATCAACTGTTTATGTGATTGGTAAGACTTTAGTGAATAGTAGGCTATTAGTATATGTTTTGGGGAAGTCAAAAGTAATATGAAGATTTTCCACTGTGCAGGAGGCCAGGGCCCCCATGCCTGTGCCGTTCAAGAGTCCACTATACAGATGTCAAGTAAGCACGTGAAAAGAAGCTCTATTGGAGTGTCCAATCTTTTTTCTTTTCTGCCACACGCTGAAAGAAGAGCACTCTTGGACCACACATTAAATACAAAAACACTAAAAAAGCTGAAAAGTCTGTGCATAATTTTTGCAATAGCCAATTCCACAAATAAGCAAAATGGTCCTCATATAATCCACATACCCCCCACGCGCTGCAGGTTGGGCACCTGCAAGACAACATCAAACATCATCAAGGAAATGCAAACTAAAACAATGAGATACCATTATGCATGTATCAAAATGAATAAAATCCAGAACACTGACAATACAAAATGCTGGCAAGGATGTGGAAAAGAAAAGAAACTCTCATTCACTGCTGATAGGAATGCAAAACAGTATAGTCACTTTGGAAGATTCTGGTGGTTTCTCACAAAACTAAACATACTATTACCATATGATTCAGTAATTATGCTCCCTGGTATTTACCCAAAGGTGTTAAATTTATGTCCACACAAAAACCTGCACAAGAATGTCTATAGAAGCTTTATTTACATTTGTCAAAACTTGGAAGCAATCAAGATGTCCCTCAGTAGGTGACTAGACAAATAAATTGTGGTATATTCAAACAAAGATATAATGCTAAAAAAAAAAAAAAAAAAAAAAAATTAGATCTCCTCAGGGCACAGTGGCTCACATCCTAGGACTTTAGGCGGCTGAGGCAGAAAGAGTATTTGAGGTTCAAGAACAGCCTGAATAAAACCCCTGTTTCTACAAGAAAACAGAAAAAGCTGGGCATGGTAGTGCATGTCTATAATCCTAGCTACTCAGGAGGCTGAGGCAGAAGAATTACTTGAACCCACGAGTGTAAGGTTGCAGGGAGCTATGACACTGCAGCACTCTAGCTCAGGTGACAGAGTAAGACCCTGTCTCAAATAAAAAGAAGGGAAAAAAAGCCATGAAAAGACATGGAAGAATTTTAAAAGCATATTACTAAGTGAAAGAAGCCCATCTAAAAAGGCTACGTCCTGTATGATTTCAACTATATGTAAGTTTAGAAAAGGCAAAACTATGGAGATAGTGAAAAGATCAGGGTGGGAGGAGGCTAGGGTGAATAAGCAGGGCACAGAGGATTTTTAAGACAGTAAAACTATTCCATACAATACTGTAATGGTAGATACATGTCATTATACATTTGTCAAAACCCACACAATATAAATACCGAGAGTGAGCCCTAATATAAATTACAGGGCTAATGGTAACGTGTCAAAGTAGAGTCAACATTTCCAACCAATGTACCACTCTGGTGCAAGATGTTGATAGTGGACAAACTGTGCATGCATAGAGGGTATATGGAGATGCTCTGTATTTTCTGGTCAATGTTGCGATGAACCCAAAACTGCTCTAAAAAAAATTCTCCTAAAAATGTGTGTGTGTAAAACAAATAAAATCACAAGTTTTATGACTTAGGTTTATATATTTAAACCCTTGTTTTTAAAACTGTAAATTTTTCTTGCTTACTTTCTTAAGCATACAAGTTCAAGAGTGCAGAGACAAATTTCTCTAGGTTTTCTACAGAACCTAAGGCTCAGGATACCTAGAAAAATAACAGTCAAATATATTTAGGTCATTAACCATGAAATATACAATTTCCAATCAAAAGTTTAGTTTATTATACCTCAAACAAGAAGCAGTACAATTAATCAAAGTATGTGCCTATCAACAGTTCTCCCATCTTAAAAGTAGCTTGTTTATGCCAGACATGAAGAAGGCCAGAGAGTGAGTGGTGATGAAATCGAGAAAGGTGTTTTCCGCAGCTTGCTGAGAATTAAATTATTTTTCTGAAAAAAGTGGTTCAAAGCCTGGAAGAAGTGGTAGTCAGTTGGTGAAAAGTCTGGGGAATGCAGTGGATAACAGTTTTCAAGTCCAGCCTGTGTAGCTTGAGCAGTGATGCTTGTGTGACATGTGGTCAAGCACTGTCTTGCAAGAGAATTTACCTGTCCCTACCAACCAATCTCTACTGACCAATCTTTGCTGCTTAATTGCAAGCATCCTCATCATTTTGTCTAACTGGTTGCAGCAGACATCTGCTATAATTGACTGACCAGGTTTCATGAAGTAATAGTGGATAATACCAGTGGTAGACCACCAAACAGACACCATTAGCTTTTTTTGAGAAATATTTGGTTGGAGACTATGTTTCAGCATTTCACATTTATCCCACTGTTGTGTCCAATGCTTGCTATTGTCAAAAGGAATTCCTTTATCACACATAATACAGTATAGAAATTGTTTGCCTTTATGCCCCATGATAAGAAAACAAGTCAAGCTTCAAGACAATTTCTCTCTAACACTAAGCTTCAAGACAATTTCCCTCTGACACTCGCTTAATTCATGCAGAACCCATCTATCCAGCTTCTCTGCACCTTGCCAATTTGTTTCAAATAGTCCAGTATTGTTGCAATAATAATGGCAAATCTTGCTGCTAATTTACATGTAATTGAGATGAATTTTTCCACTACAGCTTTCAGCTTATCATTACCTACCTTGGTCTTACGTTGCCCACGTGGCTCATTTTCAAGATTAATATGACCACAACAGAACTTCTCACACTATCCATACTGTGCAATCATTAGCTACATCCTTCCCAAACATTTTGTTGATATTCTACGCTATCTACACTCCATGACAGGACTCATATTTGAGAGTAACATGATTTATGTACTTATCCAAGGTTTCGCAAAAATTGCTGTAAAAAAAATGTGAAGGCTAATCATAAGCCAAAACGTGTGTATAAAAGAAAGAGGATGTACCGACATAATAAAAATAAGTGAAACTTACGAAACTTATACTTCAAGTATTATGAAACTTAGTACTTAAGGCAACTGGATATTTCATATTTAATAACCTAATGACATTATCATTGTATGATTTTGATCACTGAAATTTCAGCTTAAAGATCTATCACACATAATATATTCTAATTTTTTTGAGACAGAAATATAAATCTAACATTAACCTTAAGGCTGAAAAGCAGAAATGAGCAGTTAACAATCTTTCTTTTTTTTTTTTTGTGAGATAGGGTCTCACTCTGTTGCCTGGGCTAGAGTGAGGTGGTGTCATGACAGCTCACTGCAACCTCAAACTCCTGGGTTCAAGAAATCCTCCCAAACAAATGGGACTGTAGGCACACACCACAATGCCTGGCTAATTTCTGTATTTTTGTTTTGTAGAGACAGAGTCTCCCTATATTGCCCAAGTCAGTCTTGAAACTCTTGGCTTCAAGTAGCCCTTCCACTCAGCATCCCAAAGTGCTAAGATTACAGGCATTAGCCACTGCACTTGGCCAATAATCTATTTCTAACATGAACAAAAATATCCCATAACTGATTTATATTAGAACGTTGTCCACAGTAAATGTAAGCTATATATACAAACACACAACCTTAAAATACATTACTTCTGAAAAATATATTGCTACTTTATCGAATCATTTTTTGAAGTAGATGAAGTTCCTGCTACTTTTTATCCACATACAAATTATTCAATGAATAAGGAGAAATCTCTTTTGATTTTACATACATTCCAAATGATTTTTATAGAGTATCCTGAGAAATATCAAAAAGTTGGCTTTAATCTTATCATTCAGTTGCATATCAAATTAAGATAATGGCTAAAAAAATGGGCTTGAAAGGGTGCAGAGGTTTAAATCACAGCTCTATTGCTGCCCAGCAGTGTATTTATGGGCACGTTACAGATCCTACCTATCAAATCTAATTTCCACATTTGTAAAATAAGAATAACTCAAAAATCTGTTTGTGGAAAAAAATGATAGTGTAAATCTTAGCAAACAGTACATGAAATAAAATGCCAATAATTATCAAGCTATACAAAAGCTTTTTTGATTACACATTGCTTTTTTGTAACATATTACTATTCAAAATTAGATGAGTAAATAAGACTTGATATTTATCTTTTAAAAAAATGACAGAATCAAACAATTTGCAGGTCTAACTATAGTTTAACATATTTCAAAAGGAAAATTTATTTTTAAAGTGGAATTTGTTAAAAAAGCGTAATAAATCACTTACTGATATCTATCCTCTGTTCAACAGGTAATGGACTGACTCGGCTGACAAGTTTTGAAAGACATGTTGCTGCAAGCAGCTGAGCATAGGATGTCTGTAAAAAGTAATTAATATTTATTATTATCATAAATGAAATCAAGAATGGTACAAATTTTTTTCTAAGCAATAATGGTAACTCCTTCAGTTTTCCAAACTGGCAGATTTATAATGAATAAAATATATCTATTTGAGATATATATTATTATATATATAGGAAAATGTACAAATACACACAAACAATCCTTCACAAGGGATCATTAGTTGAGAGAGATACAGATAGCCATATCAAACAATAGTAAGTAATTAGGAGAAATAAATGACTAAGTTCAAATAAAACATGGTCTACATACTCCAACACAATTTAGCTTCTGATTATCTCTTCAAATTCATTTGATTCCACTCTTCACTATGCTCTGACCACAACATTCTTCCAGGTCCTTCAAATGCCTTCCTCACCCAGATCTCCTTCAGACCCGTCTCTGACTATACTATCTCTAGTCACCAACTGTCTTAACTTAACAATGTTACTCAAATTCTCTAAATGCACGTTCTTCCTTCAAAATTTGGTTCAGTTATTCATTCCACCCCCAGTCATTTCTTGCAAAGATAGTCCCTCTTTCTTTTTTTTCCACAAGTTGGCAAACTACAGTCTGTGGATCTAATTCTGCTTGCTTTTGCACAACCTCTAAACCAAGAATAGTTTTTACTATTTCAAAATAGTAAATTCAAAAATTTTTCAAAGCATTATTTTTTAACATGTGACAAATCCAAGTATCAGTGTCCATACACAACACCTATGGCTGGTTTCATGCTATGATGGCCAAACTGAAGCGTTAGGACAGAGACCATATGTGGCACTCGTCGCTCCCTACTGCTGCTTCGTAAATACATAAATCACAGCGATAGAATTCTAATTCCACAGTGGCTAGAGTGCCATGGGCATCACTACTGCAAGACATGAACCTTTTATCACTACCAGTGCACACCCATCATGTCAAAACAACAGAAGATAAAAGTGGGCTTCAAATATTTAATTTTTAAGACACAGTGGAGAGTGAATTATTTTGTTATTGAATTAAAAAACAAAGCGTTGTGATTTTTATGCAGTGGCACTACAGCTGTCCTAAAGAGTATACATATGCTGACAGTATCACTAAGAACTTATTACAATATTCCTGACTCAAAGGAAATCAAGTCAGAAAAAGTAGAAAATTTAAACCAGAGTATCTCATCACAGCAGGATATCTTTATAAAAATGAAAAATAAAATGCAGCTGCAACCAAAGTTTCCAAGCAGCTCACTTATTAGCCAACCAAGGAAAGCCACTTCCAATGTTGAGTTAATTAAATCATCATTATTTTACTGCAACAGCCAAAGTTATATGTGTAGAGCAAATAAATTTAAGACTACTAGTCTTTTGGTGAAAACAAATGCTTAAAGAGTTGGGGGACACTGGAGCAACATCAAAAGTCAAATTTAAAAATAAGAAAAATGATTTTTAAAGTTCTCCTTAGGTCTTGATAAGGGACAGACTTTTCTAATATTGCTCAGATTGTTAAAGTTACCAATAATTATTCCAGAAGTCAATACTAAATGTGAAGTGACTAAAAAATTAACCTCTATGAAGAGTCTGTGTGAAATTGCAGGCCAGAATATTTTCAAAGAAGTTGGGGAAACATACCAGTAATGAAACATTCATGGAGCAGAACCATACATGGAGTTGAACAAATCTATAAAGTCTGTGAAAAATATGTAGATGTTTAAAGCCTATGTAATTTTTCATCAGCAGATACTGGGTGAATTTATCTTCAGTTCTGTGAATTTCTGTCAGATACAGAATAAATATCCTAACTTGTCCTGTCACACAGTAAATTAATAGCTTATCAGTGGTAATGTTTTATAGCAATTTTTTTAGCTCATAGATGAAAGTTAAATTTCTTATGAGTAAGAAAACCACACCACTAATGTTCAAAACTAAATGGCTTTGGAAATTACCTTTTGCTATAAACTTGGTAATGTCTCTTAATGAATTCAACCTAAAATTACAAAATTGTCTAAAAGATAAATGTATAGTACTCACATATAGAATTTATACTGCAGCAAAGACATTTTGATAACAACTAAAAGTATGTGAATCACAAATAATGTCCCACTTTCCACACTGTCAAAAGTTAAAATATTTGCAGATATACTTTCTTAGCTCTAACTACAGTTCCGGTTTCAGACCTTGATGCAAGTGTAAATGAAATTTCCATATTTAAAATCTATTTAACTACTCAAGTTAAGGAGCTTCCACCTTATCTTCAATTGTAAGTGATTAATCTGCAATGTAATCACATGTCAAAAGGCAAATATCAAGAAAAGATTTAATAGAATTCTATAAATGCTAAGTGATGAATATGCTTAATTAAAATCTTATACTTATGTATTGATACTAGTATTTGGCAGTACCTATTTATGTGAAAAGATATTTTCAAAGATGAAATATGTAAAATCTCATTATAGATCCACATGAACATTTGAAATCAAGGTGACTAGAAGTAAGAGGAAACACCAACTCTGAACTCCAGCTAAATCACCTCTTGGCCAATAAAGCCTAAAATACAGGGTGAGGCCCTTCACAGATAAAGTTTGCCAATTCTGCTCTAGATCATACCCTCTCTTACTGTAGTGCTTATCATTTTGTAGCTATTTATATATCTGTGAGTTTCTAACCAAAGAGCTACTTAAATTAATGTACATTAAATAAATAGGCAGACAGTGCCTGGTTTTACATTTCAGTATTTTCCTAAATGATTGCTGAATGAATGGCTGTGAATACCTAGAAGAGAGGCAAGCAGAAGATAGTCAACATTCTTCTGAATCATCCTTTCAAATTTCAGAGATAATTACAACTTGCCTCCCCTACCTGGATTAAAAAAGCTATCTGTCAACTTCCTTTTAGTATTTGGCAGTACTTTTAGTGTAATTCTGCCCATTAAAATGAGACAAAAAAAGGGGCCAAAAGTAACCAAGAAGCTATTTTAATTCATTCCTAGCTCTTCCCTAAGTTTGCTTTCCAAGCTTTCTAATTCTTTCTCAGATTCACCCCTCTGACAAAGAAATATACTCCAATAAAAAGACATGTGGCAATATCTATCAGTCATCACTGTTAACACACAAGTTCAACAACCTAACATTTACCTACTGATCTTTCATGGTTAATCAGTGTTACCAAATACTTACTGTTCCTTGTTCTAACAAAAGTTGACACTTGCTGAGACATTCTGGGCTGTCAATAAGTTCCAACAGTGCTTTCTCCGCCTCTATTCTTTCTGTAAGATCAGTTCCTATGTACAGATGAGTACATAACACTTCCAATTCAGCCAAACTCTTGAAAAAAAAAAAAAAAAGGTAACATTTTACTAGAACGAAAAAAATAAAGTAAATATATTAACTACAGAAAATAAGGATGTAAACATCATGCCTCCCTATATTCATTAATTCAGCACAGATTTATTGAACTAAAATATACAACTACTTACTAGGGGATAGGGTAGCAAATAAACCAGGTGTACAGTGACACATCTCCTACCCCAAAATTATTTACACATAAATTAATAGTTCTGAAGTGGAAAATTAATAGTATCAAAAGAAGAAAACTTGCCTACTGCATGAGGAGAGAAGGAGATGGGAGGTCAGGGTATACAGCTCACCTCTTAAGGGTGGGACACAATTGCAAGAGGCACTTTACCTAACAAATGCAATCAGTGTAACCTAATTCTTGGTACCCTCAATGAATCCCAAACAATAAAAAATAAAAAAAATTTTTTAAAAGCAAGGACATTTATGCTGAGACCTAAAAGGGTAAACAAGATTTAAAAAAAGAAAAAAAAGATTAGAAGGCAGTCTAGGCAAAGAAACAGCATTTACTAGGGCCATATTATAGAATGGAATTTAGTCATTTCAAGGAATTAAAAGGTCAACGTGGCTAGTAAAGAGGAGTAAGGTGGATATGCTACATGAAAGTTAGAGAGGTGAATGAGGAAAATGACCATACACACAAGTTGTAGATAACCCAATTTACATTTTTTCTCAAACTGTAAGAATTTCCATTTCATTTATTAAAAAATAATAATTATACATTTATACTGATCTGGGGATTCTGAACTAAAGACTCACAGTGCTGCAGATGAATTATATCATGATTTCCAGACACTGTGACTTGACCCTATGGTATTTCTGGCAATTTAATAAGTAGTTATGCCACAGGCTCCTATTTTATAAGCACAAAGACTAAATCATTCTGTTTATAAGTATTCATTTGTTCTCTTCTGATGATATAGGACATATGGAACCAATCTAAAAATAAGAAAATAGGCTCAATATTCCTCTCAGTTTTAAAGAATTTTTGTTAAAGGCATCTTATTAAAGTAAACTAACTCACTTTGAACTCAAATTAGAAAATTATTCATTGGAGGACAAAAACAGTGGCACAGATTTCAATGTCAGGTAGACATATGAAGGTAATGCGATAGTCCTTTAAAAATGACATTTGCTAACCTTCCTGGCCTGAATTTTTATGTAACAGCCTTGCCATATACTTGCAACAGCCTAGCACTATAGTAGTCCACAAACTCCCTCAACACATTTACCTCCCCATAATAGAAACACAACAAATAACACTAAAATGAGATCTCCTCTAGCTCCTAATATTCTTTTCACCTCTCTCTTCTTCTTAGTTCTTTAATGGTACTTTTCATTTTCCTATTCAGATCAGAGCAAAGGCTTTCCATATTTGGGAATTTTCTGCTAGAGTGAAAATAAAAGTCCAAAAGTAAGATTTCATAAAGATTAAGATTAAAGACCTCAAATGAACCATATTTTAAACATTTCCCCCACCTAGACTGACCTAATAAGACCAGATTACTATTACATACTGTTCATAATATTAAACTACATAGAAAATTTATAGTTCATTAGTATATATAAAATTCTCATGTTTTCTCCAGGTAAGATAGAGAAAAACAAAAAAGAACTACTTTTCCCTCTCATGATCAACCTTAGAAGTCTTTTTCCCTCATCTAATAAATTTGAAGGACTGAATTTTAGAACCACTATAACTTAATGATAAACTCATATGAACCTGCTGTCATATGAGGTCTCACAATTTAGTTGATGAACTTGCCACTGTTCAGTTACATGGACAGCACTGTACAAACAACTCAGTAAGGTTTCATAACCTTGGTATATCAGTGTCTGACAGTTACACTCCAATCATCATGTGGCAGTATCTTGCCGAGTGGCATTCATTACTACTGTTTTTGTGTGCCATCACAAGAATATCAGAACTTGAATTGTAGCAATAAACAAAGATTGAATTTCTTGTTTAATGTAGCAAGAGTAGAAGTTAAATCAGAGACATGTTAGTGCAAGTATATGGAGATAATGCCATGAAGAAAACGGCAATATACAAATGGATTAAATGTTTTTCTGAGGGGTGAGAAAGCGTCACTGACGAAGACAGGTCAGGGCAGCTAGTAATCAGCAGAACTGATGGCAACACTGCAAAAATTTCTCAATTTGTGTGTCAAAATTATCAGCTGACTGTGAGAAGCCTAGCAGACCAAGAAAGTATTGATAAACAAACAGGAAAATCTTAACTGAAAACCTTATCATGAGAAAGGTGTGGCTCTTGCATCACAGCAATACACCAGCTCACAAGGCAGTCTGTTTTTAGCCTACAATAATTGCCTTGGAATTGCACCCTCCCTACTCACCTGATCTGCTCCCCTACCCCAGTGACTTTTTTCTTTACCTGAAGATAAAGGAAACATTGAAAGGAAGACATTTTGATGACATTTAGGACATCAAGGGTAATATAACAACTTTTATGGCCATACCAGAAAAGGGGTTACAAAACTGCTTTGAAGAGTGGACTAGACACTGGTATCAGAGTATAGCTTCCCAAGGGGAGTATTTCAAAGGTGACCATTGTGATATTTGGCAATGAGGTATGTGGCACTTTTTTTTTTTTTTTTGAGACAGAGTTTCACTATGCTGCCCTTGAGAAAGTGCCATGGCATCTATTCACAGCAGCCTCAAACTCTTGAGCTTATGCGATTTTCCTGCCTCAGCCTCCAAGTAGCTGGGACTATAAGCACCCACCCCAATGTATGGCTATTTGTTGTTGTTGTTGTTGTTGTCATTATTGTTTAGCAAGCCCGGGCCAGGTTCAAACCCGCCAGCTCAGGTGTATGTGGCCGGCGCCCAAACCACTGAGCCACAGGCACCGAGCCATAGTAGCACTTTTTCTAGGACAAGTTTGTGAACTTAATTGTCAGACTTCATATATTCATCTAGGCCTAAGATTCTCTGAAGTAGACTTTGACTGCAAAAAGAACCAGGCCAAAAATAGTGACAAGACCTGTTTAACCAAATAAAAGGCAACAAAAAGGAGAATAATAATAGTGCCGATCTCATAGGTTTGCTTGGAGAATTCAATGACTCAGTGCCATGTAACTTGTGGCACACAATTACACTAAAAAAAAAAAAAAGATTTGTTATTCCTTTTACCTAATAATAGTATTTAATGGGTTGAATTATAATCCCTTAAGACAGCGTTTCTCAACCTGTGGGTTGCAACCCACAGTAACTATATTAAAGGGCCACTGCATTAGGAAAGTCGAGAACCACTGCCTTAACCCCCAACTCCTATGAATGTGACCTTATTTGGAAATAGTGTCTTTACAAATTCTTTATTAAGTTAGAGATCTCAGGATGAAATCTTCCTGATCCTAAATCCACTAACAGGTATCCTCATCAGAGAAAGGAAAAAAATTTGAGAAGCACAGACACAAAGAGACACAGGAAAGCAGGCCATATGAAGACAGAGAGAGAGACCGAAGTGATATCTACAAGGCAAAAAACAGTAAGAATTGTCAAAACAGCTATCAGAAAATAAGAGAAAAGCATGGAACAGTTTTTCCTTCAAGAGCTCCAGAAGGAACCAACCCTATACAAACTTTAGTTTTAGACTCTGGTCTCTAGAACTGTAACAGAATAAATTTGTGCTGTTTTAAGCCAGGAGCAGTGGAGCACACCAGTATTCTCAGCTACTTGGAGGGTGATGCAGGAGGACTGCTTGAGGCCAGGAGTTCCAAGCCAGCCTGGGCAACACAGGGAGACTGTCACTTTTAAAAAAAAAAAAAAGTGTTATTTTAAGTTACCCAGTCTGTGGTAATTTGTTACAATAGCCCTAGAAAACTAATACAAATATTAATATTAATCCAATGGCACCTAAGTAAACCTACTTGGAAAGATCATGGGAAAGCTTGGAAATTATTCTGCTGTACTGATTTAAAGAACCTCAAGACAAAACTAGAAAGTACTTAAAAATGTTAATAGTCATTCCTTTTCCAAAGATAGTTCAAATTACTAGTAAATGAAAGGCTATTCCAAGACAAAGGGGAAAGGTTTAAACTTTCACTTAGAAAATATTCATAGGGAAAAATCAAATTATTCTTTCATTGCAATGGTAACAATTAAAAATAAGCCCAGTAAACTCATTATGTGATGACTACTAACCAAACAATCTTCTGATTAGCATTTTATTGTCTAGAGAATTTAAATGTATAAAGAGACTTTATTTTTCACAGTAAACTGATATATTTTCATCTTAGTTTTATACATTGATGTATGAGAATATGGTTCAAAGGAAAATGCCTCAGAGAAAATAATTCTTTTCTCAAGGTTTGAGTTATTAAAGTTTCTATGATGCTTAGTATCAACATTAGAAGCCCATCTAAACAACTAAAAGATCTAACAAGGAGAAATGGACATCACAGACCTCCAAACATAACTACCAGATATAAACAGCACCTTACTTCCCTTTCCTAGGAGACAATGATGTAATCTTGATTACAGTCTATATAAGGATCTTCCAAATTCCAGATTGACTTCTGTCCTTTATACTTGACATACAATTTGCCCTAAAATGATGACTTCTATATAGCAATTCTCATACAGGTTATCTATTAACATGTGAATGCTGAGTAAAAGAAGGCAGACAAAAAGACTATATATTATATAATACTTTATTAACAGAAAGCAGATCAGAGGTTCCTGGCTAGGAAGGCAGTATAGCAGAACACTGGGAAGGAAAGAGGCAGGAAGAAGGTTTATAAAGAGGCACAAAAGTACAAGGAAACTTCTAGAGGTGCTAGATATGTTCACTTTCTTGATTCTGGTGACAGTTTTACCAATGAATGCCAAAACTCATCCAATTGCACAGTTTAAATACATATATGCATTTTATAATGTATCAGTTATATTATGATAAAGCTGAAAAAAAGAGAATAAAGGTTTATGTTCCAAGAAAAAAAAGTTTGCTAATAACAAAAAACAAATCATTGAACCACAAAAAAAATCCCGCTTTAATCAAATGTAAAGTTCTTTTCTATTGGTTTATTTATCCTGCCTTCTAAAATAAAGTTTATTGATTGCCATTAACAGAAACTTCCTTCATTCTGAAGTTATTCTTTCCCACAACCTTTCTTTCTTCTTCCTTGTAAAACCTTTCCTGAGTATCCCTGAAGGTTTATTCCTGGGCCTCTTAGAACTCTTAACTCCTACAATTAACTGGATAATACTTGTTTTAGTGCTTTCCAATTTACATAAGTATGTCCATCTTCTTTCCAAATCAATACTGAACAACGGGCTCCTGCAATGAACACATTTTCAGTATACTCATTTTACAGATGAAAAAACTGAAGCTGAGACATCAAATATACCTAAGCTGTCCAGGATCTAACAGAGAAATGATCAATTCTGAGTCAAATACGAGTCTACGTATCCCAAAATGCATGTTGTCTCCTCACAATCTTCCACCTTGTTACCCTTTATTTCAATCATCATGCAAATCTAGATGATGTCCTATTCCATACTTTGAACTGTTTAGTGTTTGTCCATAAATTTCTTCCTCTTGCAATTGCAGGAAGATACTAAAAATAACCCCCCAAAAAGTCAGAAACTGAATTGAACATGCTTCCCCCAGAGTTCTACTTTAAGTGTCCCTTTGTTGTCAATGGTTTAAAAAGTCTAGACCAGAATCTAGAGTTACAAGATTAACATTGTCTTTTGCTTTTCCCCCTCCTCAGTACCTCCTATATGATAAAAAACTTGGCCTTGCCCTCAAAGAAGTCTGGCTTTTGTCCTCAGCTTCTGGGAATAATCTGTCATATCTAATAGAAATGTTTTTGTTTAGGGTAGTGGTTGGCCACAACCAATGGTTGTAGACAGGGGTCAGGCTGCACCATAAATACCAACTATGTGTTTCAAGATAAGAGTTTAGGTCACAAGTTATCAGCTGACTTAGAAACTGAGTTCAAACACATGGGCAATCAATCAATCAATCATAACTAAGTAATGAAGCCCCAATAAAAAACCTGGACATTTAAACGTGGGTGCACTTCCCTAGTTTGAAATCAGTGCATCTAAGCCACAAATTCACACAGCAAGAGTAATACATCCTGAGGACAACAGCAGCTTAGTTTTGGAATCTTCACAGACTCTTCCCTTCTTTTGACCAATTTTAATTACTATCCTTTTTCCTGAAATAAACTGCTGAGTACAACAGCTTTCAGTGAATTCTGTGAGTCCTTCTAACAAACTGTAGAATCTGAGGGTGAATTTAGGAAACCCCCAACTGAACTGCTTCAGTTGGTGTCTGAAGTAAGGGCAGTCTTATGGACTCTGCCCTCAAATCTCACAGGTACATACTTTCCTACTAACATAAAGATTCAGACTCAACACCTCCACATGATGTTCACAGACAGAACAATCAAACAATATTTTCTAATGTGGCCACCAGTGCCATGGATCTCTTCAGGGGCGGCTTCGGGAATGAGAGTGTAGGGTAGTGGGGGGTCTTAGAAAGATCATGGTTCAATTCAAATACCATTGATACAATGGAACAGACACAACCTTTGGAATCTGCTGCTCCTTAAGTGACTTCAGGCAAATTATTTAACCTTTCTAAGCCTCACTGTCGAAACAATACAGACAGAAGCATTCATTTTCCAACATAATTGTGGGGATTAAGATAGACAAGATGGAGGGAAAGCCTAATCTAGTGCCTTCCAAATGGCAGGACAATATGTTATAAATAACTAAACTTCTTCAGTTACTAATAGTTGTAAGAGACCATAATGATCTTCCATAGTTTCTCCTTTTCAAGTCCATACTGCCAGAATGATCTTTCCCAAATCCCTTTTCATGTTATCACTGTGTTCAAAAGAGGTATTAAATACTTCTCAATCACATCTAAATCAATTCAGGTAGCCTGACTGGGGATTAAGAAACCTGGCTATAGTCTCTGATTCTGAAACAACAATTTAAAACAGGAGCAAATGGGTCCCCTACTTTTTTTCCTAACACTATCTCTCCATTTTCATCAAGGCCTCTCTGTCCTATCTAAAGTGCCTACATTTATCTTGTTCCCAATTCTCTATCTTTCCTCTCTGTGTTTCTCTATCTGGACTGACCCCTCTCAAGTAATCCAGATACATGCCTTCTTTCGGGACAACATACCTTAATTCACAGCTTTCTACTCAGAATGCATGTGCATTGAATGGGTCATAGTTATGCCTCTATATTGAGCCCTCTGCCCTCCAGGTAGCCAGGGCAGGACTTGAGACAGTATGGAAACTTGACCCCAATAGCCTCTGCCTACAAGCAGATTATGTAATGAGTCATGCAATTACCATTTTTACATGATGTGAAAAAGATGAACAGCAGTGCATTAACCTCACCCTACACAAATCTGCCTCTTTACTCATTGTCTTTATGGCACAATTTTTGACTAGATGCTCTGCTGCATAGGTAACAGAATAGGTAGTGGAAAGAATACGACACTTGAGAATTATCAGGCCGGGCAGTGCTGCCGGAGGTGGTGGGTTCAAACACAGTCCCGGCCAAAAACTTTGGAAAAAAAAAAAAAAAGAATTATCAGGCTTATTCTAATCCCACACCTTGGGCAAGTCACAATTGTTCCAAGACTCAGTATTTTCAGAAATAAAACATTTGTATCCCCAACTTTCAGATTAAAGGAAGGCTTCAACTCTACAATGAGCATATGAAAACTCAAAATAATAAGTACTGGTTATCACTACTAACAAATGCTCCTTGAGTTAACTTACTAACAACATGATTTCATATGCTAAAAAGAACTCTTCTGTTCACCAAAACTGATCTTTTAAAAGCTATCTACAGTTACTGTGAAATACATTACTAGGAAACTAGTATGGGTAGTTTTGACAACAGCAGCTAATTTTTCCAACACAGTACCTAAACATGAAGTCTTGTAGAACTTGGTGACTCACTGTACATCATCTTTTCAAGTTTAAAAAGTTTCAGAGTTTCCTCATACTTTTAAGTCACTCTTAAGATTAACACTTGCACTATGAACATCTGACTACCTATTTACAATCCATAAATCCTCCCTGTAAGATTCTTCCTATGAAAATTTCCCAGAACAAAGCCAGGCATTATGGTGGGCGCCTGTAGTCCCAGCTACTTGGGAGGCTGAGGCAAGAGAATAGCTTAAGCCCAAGAGTTTAAGGTTTCTCTGAGCTGTGACACCGCAGCACTCTACCAAAGGCGACATAGTGAGACTGTCTCAAAAAAAAAAAAAAAAAAAAAGAGAGAAGAAAATTTCCCAGAACATAATACATTATTTTGATCTATGGACCCTTAGCAATGGCAAGGAGTCAAAAGGTAATATGTGGGGCTGACTACCTCCTGGTCATAACATCTTGGAGATGTCAATGACCTATCAGAGAGTGGTTGGTTATAAAGAAAAGACCTTTTGGAAGAATAACTCAATGTGACCACAGGGAGTCCAAAGAAGCCTACAAGAGGAATGTGATACTTAGATACATTGTCACCATACTGTCTACCAAAGTCATCCCTCCTCATCCACAGACTCTTCCTGCCCCTTCTGTTTGATATGAACTCAATGCTCCAACCAGTCCCAAATTTCTGCAGTATGTCAAGTTCCACGATTCTTTGCCTTGGGTCACACTGTCCTAATTTTACCTTTATTATCCTTGTCTTCCTCTTCACCTGGCCAACATCTACAATTCTTTCAAGGTCCACTAGACGGCAAGTTCCCTAAGAACCAGAAGCCATGGAGTTTTGCTCAGAGCTCTACCTTCAGTGCCTAGTATAGTAGGTCTTCAATAATAAGTGGAGCAATGGAAGCTCAAAGAAACTTAAAGCATCTCTTGTCTGACAGCCTAACAGCTCCACTTCGCTCCTTCCGACCACAGGGTGGTTACTCTCTTTTTTAAGTTCCCATGATATTCCGTGACTAATTCTATATTTTTCACTTGTACCGTGATTATCTGTGAGTTCTATGGGGGCAGAGATACAAAGAGGATGTCACCCTTCATCCCCTAGAACTTTGCACAGTACTTGAGACAGAGCAAGCAGACTCAGTAAATGTTAATAACTGAATGAATGTGTCAGGGGAGCCCGAGGAGACACGTCCCATCCTTATTGCCTCTGCGACCCTAGTACGCGCGCCCGGCCCCGGTTTCCTCTAACAGAGAAGCAGCCGCTAAGCCCTCCTTCGCTACCCGCTACAATACGTGTGTAGTGCCCGCCTCGCCCGGCCAACTCATGTCTGACTGCGGCCGCCGCTCCCCTGGTGAACCCCAAGCCTCCTCTCCAGCTCTGACTACAGTGTGGGGGGAGGCTGGGGCACAGCCGTAGCCGGCGACGCAGCGGGAAGGCGCGAAAAGTCTGCTTCTTTGCTCGGCTGCCACCCAAGGCGCGCCAAAGTCGGCCCGGCTCGGACTCCCACCTGCCAGGGTGCCGATAGAGCCGCGCGGTGCGTGTCCGTGCCCGTGCCGCGCCGAGGAGCGCAGCTCCGGCCCGGCTGGTCCTCGGCATCCGCACGTTCCCCGGCGGGGAGCGCCAAGCCTGACCCCCAGCCCCTCCACACGCCGCCCCCCAGCTCGGACGCCCCTTCCTCCGGCTCAGGCGCGGGCCGGGGTGTGCAGCCCAGACCCGGGCCCGGGGTCTCCGGCTGGGGGGAGGAAGGGATAGGGCTCCGGGAGGGGGCTGGTCCACGGCCCTGTGGCCTCCGCCGCCGTCCTCAGCCCTCAGTCTCCAGACCCCAACGTCCCACCGCGTTCCCGGGGCGGCGGGAGAGCGGCCCGCGGCGCAGAGCGCACTGACCTGGAAGTGCAGCGCCATCTTCCCGGGAGGAGGCGCCGGCCGGCCGGCCGGCTCCGAGGGCCCGAGGGGAGGGAGCGGAGGCGGGCGCCGCGGAGGCCCTAGCAGCCCGCGGGGTCCCTGCGCCGCTCGCTACCTCGCTCGCGCTCGCTCCCAGTCGCCTCAGCCGCGCGCCGCGTCCGCGTTCGAAACGCTGGCCGGGGCGGGGCTGGCAGGGGCGAGGCGGGGCGGGCCCGAGAGGGGCGTGCCTACCGGGGGCGGAAGAATCTCAACCGCCCCTTGTGCTCAAGTTTCAACCGCTTTGGTATTGGTGGGTCGTGACCTGCTGACCTCTGCCCTTTGACACAACGCACTGTCAGCCAGCGTCTCCCGTGACCCCTGACCTTACAACACAACTTGCCTGCGTGGCTCCCGACCCCTAGTCTGGGCAGATTTTCTGGTCCCCCTAATACTCACCTCTGACAGACACAGCCATAACCTTTGACCCCACAATCCAACTGGGGCGCTTGACTCCTGATTCCCAGGGACTAACTTTAATTGTTTCTCTAAAATGTTTCAACTTTATTTCGGTAAAATTAAACTATGCCTACATGCTATTAAATTGCAAAATTCTAGCTTCACCTCTTATTTTTGTGTCTACATTTCCTTTAATATAAACATATTTTACACCAAATGAATCCATTAGAATGAGAATTTATTGGAATAAAAGTGAGTCAAAAATCTCTTCTATGTGGTGTTCTTCATTTCCTCTTCAAGCTCAGTACTTCCATTTAGGGACTTTGAACCTTAGTATTTAATGGAGAAACTCTCTTAAATATTTCTTATGATTCAGGTCTCCTAACAACAAAAACTCTCAGCTTTTGTTATCATGAAATTGTCTTTATTTCACTTTAATTTTTTTAAAGGATAGTTTTGCTGGGTATAGAATTCCACATTGACTTTCCTTTTTAATCTTTCGATATTTTAAAGATGTTTACATTGTTCTCTGGCTGCCATTGTTTCTGTTGATAAGTCAGCCATCAATCTGACTGTTGCTCTTTTGAAGACAATATGTCTTCTTCAACTCCCAGGTACTTGAAAATGTTTGTCTTTCTCTTGGGTCTTCAGCAATTTGAGTTTGATGTCACTAAGTCTCTGTGAATGTATATGTATATATTTATCCTACTTGCCATTCATAAAGCTTCCTAAATGTGAATCTGATATTTTTCATCCGTTCTTGAAAAATCTTGGCAAATATTTGTTTAAATGTTACATTAATCCCATTCTCTCTTTAGTTCTCTTTTCATTCTGGAACTCCAGTCACATGTATGTTACAACTTTTTGCTGTATTCCTTATTTCTTTTCCACTCTTTTCATTGTTTTTTGTCTTTTATTCTGTTTGCACTTTAATCTGGATATTTTCTACTGACTTGTTGAAAATATTAGTAGAAACTCTTTTTCACTATGAGCTGCTAAACAACTCCCCTATTGAATTCTTAGTTTTAGTTATACTCTTTTTAATTCCAGAATTTTCATTTAATAAATTAAAATTTCCATTTTTCTTCTTTTCAGTTTTAAAATTCGTTCAAGGATTTTCTGAAATTCTTTATCTTTCTTCTATTTTCTTAAACTTTTTAATTATATTATTTAAAACCCTTATCTGATAACTCCAGTATCTGAATCATCTGAATCCTCCTGTTTTTTGGTACTCTTTAGAACAAGCCAATTGTTTTGGTACTGTTTAGAACAATCCAATCATTCTCTTGTATTTCTTGGAGTCTCTTCATGTGGATACACATCTTAGGAATTGACCAATAATTTGCATAGAGTTTATATACATATTTTTGGGCTCACATCTCTGCAGTTTCCTCTTCCCTAGAATTTTGTCCCGCAAATCTTAGCTGCTTTTCTTCCCAAACTCATGCTTCTGTTCCTAACTGTTAAGAGTGTTCCTTCCTCTTTAGTTCTGTTACTTTTTCATACCACTTTGAAAATACTCTGGAGAGATAAGGAAGCTGAAGTGAATAATGGATTTTTCCTCTTCTATTTTCCTTCTCTCAAGGTTTGTGGACAATTAAGTCCTGCCTTCTCTAGCACTTTGAGTTGTTAAAAATATATAATTATTTATCTGATGGAGGGGGTGTAGGCATGTGAATATATATATACGTGTGGATATAATTGTACTTAAATGTGTACTTACAGTTGTTATTTAAATTTAATATATGTAATTGAATTATTAAACATATATTATATGCATACACATTTGTTCTATTTTTATAAGTGTTTTCAATGACAGGTCTAACCAACATAGGATATGCTATTTTTATAAGACTGTTTGTAACTTCAACTCCTGACCCTTTATCTTCACATCTTATCAATGGCCCATGAATCCTCATTTCTACAACTCAACTACTAACCCTTAAAATGTTCAATCCTGCCCTAATCCTGCCATTTTTCACTCCTATATCCCAAAGTTGCTGATTCTTGTATTCTAACTTTCATTTCCATTATCTTCCAATCCCAACTATGATTCCCACATTCCAATGTTTCTGATTTTCACATCCCAAACAACAGTTACTATTTCTGACCTATTACATCTTTGCATTATAACTGCCTATTGCCTTCGCCTAACTTCGAAATTCCACCTCCTTTTAAAGCTGTTGTTTTAGGCTTGGTGCCTGTGGCTCAACGGGCCAAGATGACAGCCACGTACCCCTGAGCTGGCAGGTTCAAATCCAGCCCGAGCCTGTCAAACAACAATGACGGCTGCAACCAAAAAATGGCCAGGGCGTTGTGGTGGGCGCCTGTAAGTCCCAGTTACTTGGGAGACAGAGGCAAGAGACTCGCTTGAGCCCAGGAATTGGTGGTTGCTGTGAGCTGTTATGCCACAGCACCCTATTCAGGTTGACAGCTTGAGGCTCTGTCTCAAAAAAAAAAAAAAAAAAGCTGTTGTTTTAAATTGGCATTTCTATCACCTCAAATTTTAGGTCCTTGGAGCAAAAGCATTATTTGAGTTTTGATCACTTAACTTTTTTCCCACTCCACAACATCTTTGGCACACCTGTAGGGTCATGATAGAAACAACCGAAGATGCTGACTATCCTGTGTATTCACCAGGTAATTCTGGAAGTGAAAATTATTTTTTCCCCATTAAATTTGAGCAGCCACTTAAGATTTCTGTTTTCAATTAACCTTCACTTCAATGATTGTCTGTCAACAAAATATGCATACAACTTCATATCTTTCATACCTTTAATGTCAGTTAATACAATTTAAGATTGAATCATATCATTACAGCTATGAAAATTAGCACAGAAGATGCTCTAGGACATCAAATAATTCATTTCTATCACAGAATTCAAAAGGAAGGACATTTAGAGCCCTTCGGACAGGCATCCTCAAACTTTTTAAACAGGGGCCAATCCACTGTCCATCAGACCGTTGGAGGACCAGACTATAGTTTAAAAAAAAAAACTAAGAACAAATTCCTATGCACACAGCACATATCTTATTTTGAAGTAAAAAACAAAACAGGAACAAATACAATTCACACTGCCTCATGTGGCCTGTGGGTTGTAGTTTGAGGACCCCTGCCTGAGGAATTACAAAATTTTCTTCCTTTATGGGCAACTAGCTTTCTAAAAAAGACAGATGAATTTTTGATCTTTGTACTTATGTAGAAGATGCAGTTAATATTTGTAATTCTAATACCTTGGCAAATTAATCTAACATCTCAGTTTTGATTTGTTATGTCTAAGATCAGGATGATAGTAAATCTATAATTCAAAAAATCTTATATACAATAACATGAGGTTTTTGCAGCAGAGCACAAGTTAAAAAAACAGACTTTGGAGCCAAACAACCTATATTTGAATGTCAGATGCATCACTTAAAATGCTAGTAAACTTTGGTGAAGTCATTTCATCTCTCTATGCTTTCATTTCTTCATCCATAAAAGGGAAATATAATAATAAGTATCTCATAGGTTATTGCGATAATTAAAATAATTAATATATGTGGAGTATTTAAAAGGTACAGGGCAAATAATACATGCTATGTAAATATAATTATCAAGTAAGTTTATATTATTCTCTGAATATAATGTCTAACATTGTATTTTTAATGGAATGGGATTATAATTTTAATTGAACAGACTAAATCATCCTAGGCTTTTTCAGTTTGTGAATTTACCATCAAGGGACATTGCTTCATTCCCCTGCCCAACCTCCTCCCACTCAACTTCTGTAGAATGCAAAATTTTGAAAGATTGTGATTACTCACATTAATAGCCTTTCTATTTCATATTTTTATAAATTGTATAAAACTCCAAAATAATATTAAGTAGTAAATGATCTGTAGGATAAATTACTTGATAAAACAAAAAATATAGCTGAAATGAATCAACATTTAAAAAAGCACTTGAATTGTTTAGGCAACTGTTGTATTTTGAGAGAGTTTTATGTAAATTTGAGTGTTGGGATGCATCATCTTATTTCTCGCACCTGTCTGCCCTCTGCTGGGTTCTCAAAATATACTAAGGCATTAAGCAATCTTGCTAAATGTACTTAATATTATTGCATTTGTAGAATAAGTTAAGGGAATTGGTCACTAATATGTCCTCATTTTGTTTAAATGCATTAGTAAAAAGTAAATGATTGGTCATAGGTTTTACATTTTAAGTATTGATAGAGAATTTTAGTTGAATATTTTGACTAAATACTTCAACAAACTCATGAACCATCTTATGGAATTGGAAACAAAAGAGCAATCTAATCCCAAACTCAGCAGAAGAAAAGAAATAACCAAAATTAAATCAGAGATTAATGAAATTGAAAAAAAAATCATTGAGAAAATTAACAAAACAAAAAGTTGGTTTTTGAAACAGTAAATAAAATTGATAAAACTTCAGCCAGATTAATATAAACAAAAAAGTAAAATCTCTAATAACCTCAATCAGAATGATAAAAGGGAAATAACAATAGACGCCACAGAGACACAAGAGATCATTTCTCAGTACTACAAGAAAGTCTATCCCATGGCTTGGCGCCTGTAGCACAGTGGTTACGGCACCAGCCACATGCACCAAGGGTGGCGGGTTCAAACCTGGCCTGGGCCAGCTAAACAATGACAACTGCAACAAAAAAATAGCTGGGCATGGTGGCCGGTACCTGTAGTCCCAGCTACTCGGGAGGCTGAGGCAAGAGAATCATTTAAGCCCAAGAGTTTGAGGTTGCTGTGAGCTGTGACCCCGTGGCACTCTACCAAGGGCAACACAGTGAGAATTTGTCTCAAAAAAGAAAAGAAAAAAGAAACTCTATTCCAGCTAGGTACAGTGACTCACACCTATAATCCTGGCACTCTGTGAGGCCGAGGTGGGAGTATAGCTTGAACTCATGGGTTTGAGACTAGCCTGAGCAAAAAGTGGGACCCCGTTTCTACTAAAAATAGAAAAATTGAGGTAAGAGGAGCGTTGGAGGTTGCTGTGAGCTATGATACCACAGCACTCTACCCAGAGCAACAGCTTGAGACTCTGTCTCAAAAAAAAAAAAAAGAAACTCTATGCCCAGAAATTTGACAATGTGGAGGGAATGGATCAACATACTCTCTTCTTAAACTTAATCAAGAAGAAATAGATCTCCTGAACACACCGGTTTCAAGAACTGAGATCAAGGAAACAATAAAAAACTGCCAACAACAGAAAAAAGCCCTGGTCCAGATGGCTTCACACCAGAATTCTATCAAATCTTCAAAGAAGAGCTTACACCCATATTGCAGAAATCATTCCAAAATACTGAGAAGTAAACAATCTTCCCCCAACATATTCTATGAAGCAATCATCATCCTGATACCAAAACCAGGAAAAGGCCCAACTAAAACGGAGAATTTCAGACCAATTTCAGTAATGAATATAGATGCAAAAATACTCTTCAAAGTCTTAGCCAATAGATTACTGCTACACATTAAAAAAATTATTCATCATGGTCAAGTAGGTTTCATCCCAGGGATGCAAGGCTGGTTTTACATAGCAAGTCCATAAGTGAAATTCACCATATCAATAGAACAAAAACAAAGACCATATGATCCTCTCAATAGATGCAGAAAAAGCACTGGATAAAATTTAGCTTCCTTTTCTAATTAGAACACTTAAGAATTTAGGCATAGATAGCACATTTCTTAATCTGATCAAAGCCATCTACAACAAATCCACAGTTAATATTATACTGAATGGAGTAAAACTGAAAGCTTTTCCACTTATAACTGGAACCAGACAAGGTTTTCCTCTATTGCCAGTACTGTTCAATGTAGTGCTGTAAGTTCTAGCCAATACAATCAGGCAAGAAAAGGAAATAAAAGGCATCCAAATGGGGGTAAGGGAGGTCAAACTCTCGCTCTTTGTTGACGATATGATCTTAGAGAACCCCAAAGACTCAACCACAAGACTCCTGGAAGTGATGAAAAGCTACAGCAATGTTTCAGGATATAAAATAAATGTCCATCAGTAGCCTTTATACATGCCAATAACAGTCAAGATGAGAAGCTAATCAAGGACACAATTCCACTCACAGTAGCTTAAAAACAAAAGAAAAAGAAAGAAATACCTTAGAATCTACATAACCCAGCAGCCAGAAATACCTCAGAATCTACATAACCCGGAAGAACCAGCGGGCTGGATGACAGGCAAGGAGGGGGACCTCCAACCCCCACCAGAGGCTCCAATAGCCAATAAGGCCGGACAACTGCTGAGGAGACACCTGTGCCTTGGTGTCTCCTTCACTTTACACTTAGGACTAAATGTGGAACCCCCATTTCTTTTGCCTAGGTCAATTTTATGTGAATTTCCTAGGCTTCAATTCTATGACATTGATACATTCATTCACTTTGCCCCAGTATAAGGGACTGTGTTCATTCATTGATACATTCATTCACCTTGCCCCTGGCGGAAGGGACTATGTCCATTCCTTTCCTCGCCAAGGAACCCATACACCTATATATACCCCAAGACTAAAAGCCTAAAGGGAGAGATGGGGAAAGACCGGGAAAGAAACGGAGAGAGCTTTTCTCTCCCCACTTGAGTTCTCTCTCTCTACCAGGAGCTTTAGTGTTTTCTGTATTCTTTTCGGTAAATAAATTCTGTCTTACCACTGGGAAAAAAAAAAAAAAAAAGAAAATGCCATGAAGGCTATGTTAAACAGTTTGATGAAAACATTTCAGATTGTATATGAAACCAGCACATTGTACCCCTTGATTGCATTAATGTACGCAGCTGTAATTTAATAAAAAAAACTACATAACAAAAAAAGGTGAAGGATCTCTACAAAGAAAATTATGGAACCCTAAGGAAAGAAATAGCAGAAAATATTAACAAATGGAAGAACATACCATGGCCATGGCTGGGAATAATCAATATTGTCAAAATGTCTACACTACCCAAAGCAATCTACAGATTCAATGCAATCCCCATTAAAATACCATCATCATACTTTCAAGATTTGGAACCAGAATAACCCTGTATAGCCAAGGCAATTCTGAGATGAACTTACATCTCATGGATTGAGATCTTACAGCCATTTGATCTTTGGCAAACGAAACAAAAACATACACTGGAGGAAAAAAATCCCTATTCAATAAATGTTGCTGGAAGAAGTGGGTAACCACACGTAAAACACTGAAACTGGACCCGCACCTCTCACCCCTTACAAAAACTGATTCAAGATGAATAAAAGATTTAAATCTAAAGCATGCAACAATAAAGTCTTGAATGTGGAAATAAATTTTTCTTGAAATCTATTAAGCAGCACAGTTGCCTTCGTTGATCACTGATTGTTTCCTCAGCATTTGGACCCTGCTGATCTTAAAGCTCAGAAGAATTCTTCAGGGGCAGGTCTCACAGTGCTCCCTGACTCCAGTTTCCGTAGGGTGTGAGAGTTCCTCAGCCTGTCCGGAAGAGTGGAGTTCTGATCCTAACACCATCTCCAAGATTAGATATATCATACCAAGGGGGAATCAATATTTCTGCCCATCCTAAATCCTTTTCAATTGCAATGTCTTATTTTAAGAGAGTATTTCTATAATTTTTCTTATTTATAGAAGAAATTCATGATTTTGGTTATAACTTAATGATACAGAATTATATGAAATCAAAAGTAAGAGTTTCCCCCATATAAAGGCAATCCCTTGAAAATAATCAATATTAATATGGCAGCATATATCTTTTCAGACCTTTCTTTCTGCACATACATATGCAGACAAAAGTTTTTGTTCATATACAAATGAGGTAACACTATAATACTATTTTTGAACCTTGCTTTTCCTGCTTAACAATGTATTTTGGATATCTTTCAATGTTAGTATTATAGATCTACCTCGTTTTGTTTTGAGAACTCTATCATATTTCATAGTATGGATATGTTACATCTTATTAAATCAGTTCTCTACTGAGAGAAATTTAGATTTGTCTTATTCTTTTCACTATTATAAATAATGCATAAATAAGCAATGTTAAGTAAACTATCAATATTCTCTATGACTAGGGGAAGCTAAAGAGACAAAATTTTGCCCGTAAGGCATATAAAAACCTGCTACTAAAAAAACTTTTTCTGGGGTTGACCATATAGTTTATTGTTCTCCAAGGACACTTTGAGGGTAAGTGGGGACTCTTATTATACACTTTGGGCTACACCCAAAAGCTTTCTGGTAGGGTGGGGCAAGCTCCATGGCAGCTGTAACAAAAGAAGTTTGGGGGTGTCCCCGTGACCTGAGCAGGGTGAAGAGATTTAGGAGGGCTGATTGACAAGAGTGGCAGAGTCCAAAGAGGATGAGCAAAGCATCCATGCATGACAACAGTCCTTCTTGGGATATCAGAGACCAGGGAGGGGAGGGCATAAGTGTAGAGTTTTGGCCTGTTGTGGGGTTGTGGGGTTTACAACAATCCAACCGTTGCAAAAAATGTATCCATACATGGGGAGCATGGGCAGGGAAGGGTGGCCTGGTGCAGAATTTTAGAGCCCAACAGGCATGGGAAGGGCATCCATACAGGGGTGGAGAAGAGCTAGCAAGGTGTGGGAAGTCAGAATCTGAGGTTTAGGAGGATGTTCTTGTAGAGGGGTGTCCTCATAAAGAGTGTCAGAGTCTAAGTAGGGTAAAGAAAATATACAGGAGGGAAGAGTTTGGCAATGGAACTCTTAAACCTGATACATAGGTGTGGTTAATTGGTCCAATAAATAAACATATTAAGGATAACTAGAGCCAGATTTTACATTGTGAGAGAAGAGCATTACAAATATGAAAAGGTGCTTGGTGCCTATTGCTCAGTGGCTAGGACACCAGCCACATACACTGAGGCTGGCAGGTTCGAATGCAGCCTGGTCCTGCCAAACAATAATGATAACTACAAACAAAAAATAGCTGCTCACTGTGGCGGGTGCCTGTGCTCCCAGCTACTTTAGAGGCTAATGCAAGAGATTCGCTTAAGCCCAAGAGTTTGGGGTTACTGTGAGCTATGATGCCACGGCACTCTACCTAGGGTGACACAGTGAGACTTTGTCTCAAAAAAATGAAAAGGTAGACTACTAGAATGAAGTTTGAGGTATTATATTGGAACTGGAGGTAGTGGTGAAAATTCATAGTTTTAAGTACCTAGAGATAGATAAAGAAATAAATTTATATTGTGTGTGTACCTACATATATTCTCTACTGAGAGATTTGGGGATCAGCCACACCCCAATAGCAGTGAGCACCACTAGCCTTCAGAACTTGGCTTCTAAATACTATTTTTCACTTATAAGAACCAGTATTCCTTGGAGAAGTGACTATCCACAGAGCATGGAAGTATAAAAATCAGTCTGGAACATTTCAGGGTGGAAAAAGCAAGGAGATCCTCAAAGAATAAAGAAGGCATGACAAAAGGGCGAAGAACCAGCGTGAAGAAGCTATCACTTGCCAAATTTAGAACAAATAAATAATGATGGTAATGGATTATAAACCATGGAATGAAATAAGAAGCCATATCAATGTATTAATACTAATTTTAGTCCCTACTAATATAATACAAATGAAAAATCAATTAATAGTACAAATATTGAGATATCACCTAACCCCAGTAAGATTAGCCCACATAACAAAGTCCCAACGTTGCCTATTGCAGCACTGGTGTGGATGTGGAGAGAGAGGAACACTTTTACACTGTGGGTGGGAATGCAAACTAATACAGCCTCTTTGGAAAGAAGTATGGAGAATCCCCAAAGAACTCAAATTAGATCTCCCATTTGACCATACAATCCCACTACTAGGCATCTGCCCAGAAGAAAAAAAAAATCAATTTATTGTAAGGTCATTTGCACTAGATTGTTTATCGCAGCTCAATTTATAATCGCCAAGGTGTGGAAACAACCTTGTGGAAAACGCCCATCAACCCAGGAATGGATTAACAAACTGCAGTATATGGCTCGGCACCTATAGCTCAAGAAGCTAAGGTGTCAGCCACATACACCAGAGCTGGTGGGTTCGAATCCAGCCTAGGCCTGCCAAATAACTATGACAACTACAACCAAAAAATAGCCGGCATTGTAGCAGACGCCTGTAGTCCCAGCTACTTGGGAGGCTGAGGCAAAAGAATCGCTTAAGCCCAGAAGTTGGAGGTTGCTGTGAGTGGTGATGCCATGGCACTCTGGCCAGGGTGACAGCTTGAGGCTCTGTCTCAAAAAACAAACAAAAACCTGTAGTATATGTATACAATGGAATACTACTCAGACATGAAAAAGATGATGACTTCACATCTTTTGTATTAGCCTTGATGGAGTTGAAATATATTATTCTCAGTAAAGTATCACAAGAATGGAAAAGCAAGAATCCCATGTACTCAATTCTAATGTGAAGCCAGTAGATGATCTAACTCACACCCACGTAGGAGAAAAACTCATTTCAAATCAAGATGGGGGGAGGAAAAACAAGGGAGAGGGAGAAGGAAGGGAGGTTTGGGGTGCTCTCACTGAATGGGCATAATGTAGGGGTATACAGCACACCTTTTGAGTGCTGTACATAACTAAAAGAGGGACTCTACCGAACAAATTCAAATATTGTGACTTGGTTGTTTGTACATTCGCTTTTACTTGAAATAAAAAAAAAAATCTCAATCCAAGCCACTTCACACTTTATATAAAAATGAACCCCAAATGGATCATGGACTTAAATGTAAAACATAAAACTATAAAAATTCTGGAAATAAAAAAATAGGAGAAAATCCTTGTGACCTGTGAGTAGGAAGAGTTCTAAGACTTGATACCATAAGCACAATCCATGAAAGAAAAAATTGATAAGATTAAAAGTTTCTACTTTGCAAAAGACCCTGTTAAGAGGAAGAAAACAAACAAACAAACACATTACAGATGGGGAAAAAATATTTGTAAGTCCCATATCTGACAAAGGACTTGTGTCTAAAATAGACAAACAACTCTCAAAGCTCAGCATTAAAAGACAAATAGTCCGGTTTGAAAATAGACACAATATAGGAAAGGTTATTTTACTCGAGAGGATACACAGATGGCATTCGAGCACAGGGAAAGACGTTCAACATCAGTAGCCATTAGAGAAATGCAAATTAGAACCCCAACGAGATATTATTACCTATCAGAGAGGACAAAATTAAAAATGGTGATGACACTCTCAGGATGCTGAGAAACTAGATCAGGCATACATTGCTGGTGGGAGTGTAAAATGGTACAGCCATTCTGAAGAATGGTTCAGCAGTTTGTTTTTAAGCTAAAAATGGACTTACCATATGACCCATGATTGCACTCTTAGTCATATATCTCAAAGAGATACAAATTGATTTTCATGTAGAAACTTATACATGAGTGTGGATAGCAGCTTTATTTATAATAGTCCCAAATGGAAACTAGACACACGTCCTACAATAGGTACATGGTTAAGCAGACGGTGGTTTGTCCACACCATGGAACACTACTTAGTTACAGAAAGGAACAGACTACGGGTACATGCAACAACTTGGATAGACCTCAAAGGTATTCTGTTAAATGAAAAAAGGCCACCTCAAAAGGATACATACTGTACAATTCCATTTATATAACTTTTGTGAAATAATATAATTATGTTAGAGATGGAGAACAGATTAGTGGCTGTCAGGGGTTAGGGATATAGGGGTGAGAGGTGGGTGCTGTTATGATGGGACACCATGAGCGGGTCTGCTGATGTCAGACAAGTATCTTTATTGTGGTGCTGGCTACATGAAACTACACTTGTGATAAAATTGCATAGGGCTATGCAGACACAAATGTGCAGATGACTGTATTTATAACTGGTGGAGTCTGAATCAGCTCTACAGTTTGTATCCATGTTAAACTTCCTGCTTTTTGCTATTATACCATGGTTATGAAAGATGTCAGCACTGGGGGAGGCTGGATGAGGGGTGCATGGAACCTTCCTCTACATTTTTGCAACTTCCTGAGAATCTATAATTATTTCAAAATAAAATGTCTAAAATATATACGCGTGGTTAATATCAACTTTTTTTTAAATTTTAGAGACAGGGTCTGTTATCCAGGCTGCAGTGCAGTGATATAATCACAACTCACCGCAGCCTTGAACTCCTGGGTTCAAGTGATCCTCCTGCCTCAGCCTCCTGAGTAGCAAACAGGCACCATGTCTGGATAGTTTTTTCTTACTGTTTTAGAGAATATGTTGCTCACTACGTTGCTCAGGCTAGTCTCAAACTGCCTCAGCCCCCCAGGGTGCTGGGATTACAGGTGTGAGCCCCTACACCCAGCCTAACATGTTAATCTTTCTAATTCTCTTCTAGTTAGTCAATTAGCCAATCAGCAATGCCAGTTGAGTATATCCATGACATGTGGCTTAGATATAGAGAATTTAAAAGGAAGAGAATCAAATCAAAATAACCCAATTCACTACAATGTATTAAGTAGTCCCAGGAGTAACAGAGCCTGTGGTCCTAGTGATGGCAGCAAGGCAGATGTACGAAAGGGATCAATATCTGGATGACTCTCCAGCCCTCCAAATTCAGGCATTCGTTTTGGCACAGAGAAGCTGAAGAAATGAAAGGGGAGAGCATTTATAAAAGTAAGACAATGGGAGAGACGCGGCAGAGTTGAAGAAGGATGCAGAGGTCTGGAAGCAGAGGCGGTAGCTGGATGGTGCGGAGGCGAGCAGAGGACTGAGCCAGAAGCTGGAGCCAGGCGGGCCTGGACCTCCTACCTGCACTAAGGTTCCCAGGATCTTCCGGGCTTCCTGGTAGAGCTTCTCTCCATCCCACTGAGGGTTGAGTCTCTTCAGCTCTGTAGCCAGCCGGTTGTGCTCGCGGAGAAGGAGGGTGTGGGAAGTGGCCAGCAGGGTCTGCTCTGAGGCTCGGGAATCTCCTGAAAACACAGAAGACAGGAAGGTGGCCTCTGGGATCTGGTAACCCACACAAAGAAATGATGGTGCCCCACAGGACCCTCTTCCAAGCCCCTCCTGCCAGTCAACTTCTGAGAATCAGGTGGAGAGGGATGGATGGGGAATGGGAGAAGAATTGCAGGGTTTAACTCAGGTCTATACACTTTTTTTTTGCAGTTTTTGGCTGGGGCTGGCTTTGAACCCGCCACCTCTGGCATATGGGGCCGGTGCCCTACTCCTTTGAGCCACAGGCGCCGCCCTATACACATATTTTTTTAGCTTTATTTCTTGGGCAAGTTACCTAATGTTTCTGAGCCTCAGTCTCCTTGTCCGTGAAAGTGGGACTAAAAGACCTGTTGGACAGGAATGTGGTAAAAGCCACTGGTGACATGCAAGGTAGGAAAGTTTTGTTAATTATAATTCAACTACCTGTTAAGAAGGGCAGTCAAAATAAATGAGGGGCTTTTCATATACTTTGTTGAACAACTTTGAAGGTTTTAGGAATGCAGGTTTGAGGTAAGAGCCTGGTCAGGGCTGAATGCCTCTAGGTAATGAAGAGAGAGTAATCTAGATGGGGGGCCTAGAACCTACTCAGGGCCTGGGAAGAAGTAAGGATGAGAGGCAGTTAAATGGTGAAAGACCAGGTGTCCTCCAATCTTCAGGCAAGTCTACTAAATTCATAAATTCTTGGTGTTAGTGCATATTTTTATGAAAACGAGGAAAGAGTTTGGTTTGTGTCTGGATTGACTTGGGGTATGTGTGAACACAAAATCCAAAAGATCTACCAAGACATCCTGGCCTCTGGGCAGGCTTTCTGCCATGTCAGAGTGGTCAGGGGGGGTGCCCCAGGAGACTAGAATTTTGAAGAAGGAAAGGTCTCCAGAAGCCAGAGACAGAGGACCAGGAGGACATGAGCCCCTGGAAAGAACAGAATTACGGGGGCTTTGGTCACTCACAGGTTGTACGGAATGGGGCTGTTCACTCAATGCCTTAAAAATACACATTCCTCTTAATCTAGAACTTCCTCTTCTACAAAATTGTCTTAATAGATGTACTACAAATGAGAACCAAGTTTCATCAGTGAAGATATTCATTACCTAAACAACAACACAGAAAACTAGAAATAACTAAACGTGTCCACAAAGAGTTGAGAAAATAAACTACATTTCCTAAAATATGTTAGAAAGGACCAGGAAGCTGTTAAAAATCATACTGTAGAAGAATAGTTAATAGCATGGAGTGTATTAAGAGAAGGCATCAGGGTACAGAGCACTATTTATAGTAGAACCCCAATTATGTAAAACAAGGTAGAACTACATCTATGATAGAAAAAATACTGGAATGATAGGCATTAAAAATTGCTCATGATGATTTTTCTTGGGTGGTGGGATTGAGTGAATTTTCTTTTAGCTTTTCTGGATGTCCTCATTTTGTATTACAGTGAACACATGTTCTTGGATTCTCTATTCATCTGGGTCCTTCTGCCAGGCCTGGACCAGTGCCAGGGTCAGCAGTGGCTTGGTGTGGTATGTATTTTTCCAGCAAGAGGATGAGAAAGGAGCAAAGCCTCCTTGGATAACCCCCTTGTCCTTGAACCCATCTCCCAGCCTAGACTTACCTGCTAGGAAGCAGGGCACCTGGGCAGTGGCGTTGATGAACTCGCAGGGGCTTGGTTTATTGTTGACAAAAGGCAGGTAGGGCATCCCATGGTCTGAGAACTCCTGGTTAACAGCCAGGAGGCCCAGGGGGCTGCTGAGGTTGCGGAGGCGGCTGGCCAGGCTCGGCTCGGCGCCATACACGAGACTGGCATCCAGGAAGGAGGTCAGAGCATTGATCTGTTCTCTGGCCAGTGAATGGTAGGGCGGAGTGGGACAGACGAACCCGGCTCTGAAGAAAGGCATGCACTTCCCTTGAGTCCTCACCTTGGGGTCATTGGGTGGGAACTGTAGAGAGGTTGGTTAATGAGACCAGGCAAGGGTAGCACAGCTGGGCCCTGGTGACCTCTTCCCAGGGCAAGTCTGCATGCAAAGATGCTGATGGCACCCTCCTGGGATCCCAGTAACAGATGCTGACCCTACACACTTTCTGCTGATATCACACACCCTGGACCCATAATACCCTGAAGTTCATTACATCCTGCTGTGTAAAAGAGCTGAGGGTAGTCATTCAGTCCTTTACAGTGAGGGCTCTGAATTTTCAATGGGAAGGGAGTCCTGACTTCCCTGAACGGGAAAACAGGAAATGAGGTTAATAATTACTACTAATAACAGCTATCATTTATTTATTTTTGGACCTACTATATGCCAGGCATTATGCATATTTTATCTCACTTCTGTCCTCAGAAAACCCCGTAAAGTGGACAATTTAGTCCTATTTTACAGGTGAGGAAACTGAGGCTCAGAACAGTTAAGTAACTTGCCTAAGAACTGACAACTGGAAGTGAAAGATTTAGGGTTTAGATCTATATTGGTTTCATTCCACAGTGCATATGCTTTATGCCACAGCACATAGCCTTGAGTTGTTGTTTAAGGGAATAACCTTCTCTCTAGCTGTAAAGCCCAGGAATGAGGAAAAAAGGTTCAGCCCTGCAAAGTCCTCTCCCTTCCTGCTGGAAATTTCCTGCTGCTCACTTTGATTCACCCAAGTTTCAGCTTCCTCTGGGAGCCGAAGTCATCCTTCAGGGTGGCTGACAGCAGGGTTTTGAAAACTTTTACTGTGTATAAGATAAATTGCCTGGGAAACTTGGTAAAATGTTGAATGCATTTCCCAATGTCTGGGGCAAGGCTTTGAGCATTTGCATTTCTAATAAGCCTCCAGGTGTGACCACTGCTGCTGCTCACCAAAGCTCCCCCGAGCTTTCCAATTTTGCCATTAGTAGTTTACATATCCATTTCCACATTGGCCCTTTGTTCTTGAGAGCAGGAGCTCTTTTTTTTTTTTTTTTTTTGAGACAGAGCCACAACATGTCACCCTGGAAAGATTGCTGTGACAAAACAGCACACAGCAACCTCCAATTCCTGGGCACAGGCGAGTCTCCTGCCTCCACCTCCCAAATAGCTGAGAATACAGGCACCTGCCACATCACCGAGCTAGTGTTTGGTTGCATCCATCATTGATGGTTGGTTGACCAGAACTGGATTTAAAAGCTCCA
>CAUYON010145907.1:0-17457 GCA_963573935.1 Arctocebus calabarensis
TTGTTAGGTAAACTCCCAAATATTTCATCTTTTTTGGCTCTACTGTGAAAGGAATAGAGTCCTTGACTGTTTTTTCGGCCTGGCTATTGTTGGTATATATAAAGGCTACAGATTTATGGGTGTTGATTTTGTAGCCTGAGACACGGCTGTAGTCCTTGATCACTTCTAAAAATTTTGTAGTAGAATCCCTGGTGTTTTCCAAATATACAATCATATCATCTGTGAAGAGTGAAAGTTTGATCTTTTCTGACCCTATGTGGATACCCCTTGATCGCCTTTTCTTCCCTGATTGCAATGGCTAAAACTTCCATTACGATATTGAAGAGCAGTGGAGACAATGGGCAACCTTGCCTATTAAACTGACTTTTAACAAGAAAGCCAAGAACACGCAATGGAGAAAAGACAGTCTCTTCAGTAAATTGTGTTGTGCAAACTGGATATTCACATTTCCTAGAATAAAATTGGACCCTTATCTCATATTCTGTAGTATAAAAATCAACTTTAAGACTTAAATGTAAAACCTAAAACTATAAAACTACTAGAATAAAATATAGGAAAGAAGCCATTTAACATTGGCCTAGGTAGTGATTTTGGATATGACTCCAAAAGCACAGGAAACAGAAGCAAAAACAGATGAATGGGATTACATACACTGTAAAAAGGCAGCCCACAAACTTAGAGAAAATGTTTTCAAACCGTATATTAGATAAGGAGTTAATGTTTAAAATGTACAAGTAAGTCACACAACTTAATTGCAAAAAAGAAAAATTAAATGAAATTCCAAAATTAAAACAAAAAACTCAATTGAACCCCTACACCATTATTTAAACATGGATTAAGAACCTGAAAAGACATTTCTCAAAATGTTACATCCAAACGCCCAACAGATGTATAAAAAGGTGCTCAAACATTACTAGTCATCAGAGAAATAAAGATTAAAACCATAATATTACCTTTTTTTTTTTTTTGCATGTACCACAGTTTATTCACTCACCTACTGAAGAAAATCTTGATTGTGTCCAAATTTGGCAATTATGAATAAAGCTGCTATACACATGTATAGGTTTCAGTAAACCATGTACAGGTTTCTGTAACATCACTCCTTTTAGGATGGCTATTCCTGAAAAAAATGCAAGATAACAAATGTTACTGAGGAAGTAGAAGAAGGGGAACCCATTACACTGTTGGTGGGAATGTAAATTGGTAGAGCCTTTATGGAAAACACTTCTGAGTATACATCAAACAAAAATGAAATCAGTATCCCTGAAAGATAACTGCACTTTCATACCTATTGTAGCATTATTCACAATAGCTAAGAACTGAAAACAACCAAAATATTTATTAGTAACAAATACGTGTGTGAGAGAGAGAATGAGAGGTAGAGGTGTATGTGTATGTATATGTGCACACACATATACACCATACACACATAACTGAATACTATCCAGGCTTTAAAAAGGAAGAAAATCTTGCTATTTGCAACAACATGAATGAACCTAGAGGACATTCTACTAAGTGAAGTAAGCCAGAAAAAAGGCAAATATTGCATGATCTCACTTTATATGTGGATCTGAAATAGTCAGTTTCATAGAAACACAGACTAGAAGGGTGGTTGCCAGGATGGAGAGTGGAGGAAATGGAGAACAAAGTTTTGGAGATCCAGTGTATACCGTGGTGACTATAGTTAACAATAATATTGTGTTGTGTACTTGGAATTTTCTAAGAGAATGAGTATTATGGGTTATCCCCACTACCACCGCCTCGTAACTATATGAGGTGGTGGACATGTTAACTATAGTATTATTTCACGATGTTATGTATATGAAAACAACACGTTTTGTAGCTTAAACTTAAATGTACATAATTTCTATTTGTCAATTATCCTCCCGATAAAGCTAGGAGAAAAAAGCTTCTTTCACACTTTCTAATCACTAGATGGATTTTTGACGAAGTCTTAATTCTATCTCTGTAAATCAGACTAAAATTTTAACATTCTCTTAAAATATCAATGATTTTATCTCTTCCTAATGAAACAATGATAATCATTATTTTTAAGTTATGTAAACAATGACATTTAGATATTTGAGTTCTATCAAGTATTATAGCATAGCTATAACCTAAACATTTCTTTCACATGCAACAGAAAATGAAAGGCACTAATTTACTAATGCTATAAACTAGCTTAAATTGCTTTAGAATTATTGGTTTATTTGCCTAACTGCTCTTTTCTTGCCAGTTAAATTTTAATCCCCTTGACTGTTGGCAAACAAACACCTTATTCATCTTTGTTTTCTTGATAATGAATAGCACAATGCTTCCTTAGATAAGCCTTGCAATAAATATGTTAACTTAATTAATTATAATTAACTGTATTTAATTTTTTCTGAAAAATGCAGATTCTGGAATTGGCTATCATTTGTTGCTTTTCTTATGGTGTTTACTTTCACTGGACTTCTCATTCCTGCACGTACATATTTACATATAAACTTTTCTGATCTATATTATTCATTAAATATCTACTTTACACTGATTGTTTTAAGGTAAGAATACCATTTATATTTTTCTATTTATGGAAAATTGAATAGCTGAAGATTATTTTTTAAATAATAAAAACCTTTTCATACCTTAGATTGAACAATTAAATTAAGTTTCCAAAGAGAGTTTGATTTAATGATTTCCAAGGAATCATTTAAAAATGAATATTTAGTATGCTCGAATTTTAAATTAAGTTTCAATGCAATGCAACACTTTGAAAATTTCTGAAAATTAGAACAAGGGACAATGTCTTTCATAATCTTAATGTACCTAGAGGCAACTACTCTACCATTTGGTATATTTCATCCAGTGTTTTTTTGTTTTTCTTTGTGATTTCATGAAGTTAAGCACCAACCATAAATAAAAATCCTGTATTTTTGTTAGTATTACATAATAAAAAGTTTTCTATTAATTAAAAATTATAGTTGGCAATAGCTTTTTAAAAACATCATAAAGCACTCTTTGTAAATGTATTTTTTGGCTCAAGCGATTTTTATAGTTCCTTTCTCCACCTTAAGGAGGCAGAAAAGCAGGTGTCCATATAGCCAAAAGAGAGATGACACAGAAAAGGAAAACACACTAGCGTTAGAGTTTCAAAGTTTTTTAATCTCCACCGCAAAAATAGCTCACCTTCCACTTCCATTTAGTTGGATGATTGACAAAAAGTCAGCTAGTGCCAAGTAAATGGAAATCAGTGCCAAATTATCAGATAATATTGAGATAAAATGGAGGAATCATATGTGACTGAAAGAAGAAACAAAAAACTTGACCAATATTGGGCAGATTCAACAAGGTTTAAATCTGTAAAGAAAAAGAAAGGAATGGCGTTTTTTTCTTCTTGTTTTTATTTCTTTTGAGGATCCAGAATTTATCTACAAAACATCTCCAAAAATTTTTTTTCACCTAAAGGTGATGTGGAATTATCCTACTATTCGTCTACTAGAAAGTACCAAAGAGAATAATGCCATTCTCTCCACAAGTCTCTGTGTGAAATGCATTCTGCCTTCCTGTGGTGCCAGGCCAACAGTGGGAGATACGTGTCTTAACTGTTTGAGAGTTAGCAATTCCACAAAGAATAGAGTAGAATAGAGTAGAAAGAAATATAAAGAATTTTCTATGACTAGAATAACTTTCCATATGTTGTGTTGTCTTTTAGACTTTTGGTCTTTCTGCTAATGAGCCCTGTTTTGTCTCGAGTTGGCCATGGGTTCAGTTGGCGCTGGGCATTCATAATGGTCTGGAGTGAAATGAAAGGGACACCTAATATAAACATGGCCCTGCTGCTTGCCTACTCTGACATTGCTCTTGGATCTGAGAGGGAAAAATCTCAGGTAAGGAAAGCTATATTTTCTTATTTTAATAGTTTACAAAACTGTTGCTGTGTACTTGAAATACATTTTTGTAGTGAAATAGATCAATCCCACTTGAGCTGCAGAAGTGATGTAGCTATAATGGCGACTTTAGAGAAGGAGGGAACAAATGGCAACTTTCCTCCTCCCTGTTGTAATTTAGATTTTTAAGTTCTTTCACGTTTTTAAAAATAGGATCACTATGAATATTAAGGGAATTAAAACTTATAACTTATTTAAAATAGTACATAATACAAAGTATGCACTCAATAATGTTTTAATTTTCATTTACTCCTAATAATCAAGAAGAGAAGGAACCAACATAGGGTTAGCTCTATTGCTTTCTATAAATATACAGGCCACATGTAGTGGTTTTAGGAGGCAGACATCTTAATTTTCAGATAATGTACTCTAAACAGTACCCCAAACTCTACTTAACAGCATATTGAGTGCAACCCTCTCTCTACCATGTCTTTGGGCAAGATAATAAAAAGAAGCTCTGTAAAAATTTCCTATGCAGGTATCACAGAGCAAGCATCTGACACTTTCATCTTGTGTATGTGTGTGTGTGTGTGTGTATGTGCATGTGTGCATGCGCTTAACATAAATTCCAGGTGCAAAGGGAAGAATAGAAGGTTGGTTATCATGTGTCTAATTGAATAATACTCAGTTCAAACAGGGCAGTGCCTGTGGCTCAGTGAGTAGAGTGCCAGTCCCATATACCAAGGGTGGCGGGTTCAAACCCAGCCCTGGCCAAACTGCAACAAAAAAATAGCTGGGCACTATGGCAGGCACCTGTAGTTCCAGTTACTCGGAAGCCTGAGGTAAGAGAATGGCCTAAGTCCAAGAGTTGGAGGTTGCTGTAAGCTGTGATGCCATGACACTCTACCATGGGTGATAAAGTGAGACTGTCTCTAAAAAAAAAAGAAAAAATACTCAGTTCAAACTTTAAAAAAACTAAATCTTCAAACCACTTTTAAAACCAAAATTATCTAATATTGCATGACTTCTTTCTTCTTTTTAGTCTACTTCATGTGCCTAAGTAATTAAGATCATTGTCATCACCACACATCTTGATCAGTATAATAGTTAATCTTGCACATAGATCTGAGTTACTGAAATTTTCATTGTTTTTGCTATGTGTTGTAACCATCAGCAATTTATGTAATTTCCACCTCACCCTAAGTATCAGTTTCCTCATTCCAAACAGACTTAATAATAGTGCCAATGTTTTACTGGTAAATGTGTAACAGGTAACTTCTGTGTTGAAGGGAAGAAGAAGCCCTAGTTTGTAGTTTTTGCCAGTTACTGTTGTATAATTGTTTCCACCAAGAGAACATCAGTCAGCTCATGAACTTCCTAAAAATTTAATAATCAGCTCTCATGAGCTAGTAAAAGCCAAATCTAGCATAGTACTTTCACCATGGGTTATGGTGAGAAATAAAAAAATGTACATAAAATGCTCAGCACATTGTTTATCTTATGTTATCATAAATATACAATGTATGAAAGCTTGGCTGGGTATGCTGGCTCTCAACTATAATACTAGCACTTTGGTAAGCCAAAGCAGAAGTATCTCTTGAGGCCGGGAGTTTGAGACCAGAAATATAGCAAGACCTTGTCTCCATAAAAAGTAGAAAATTCAGCTGGGCCTGGTGGTACGTGCCAATAGGCCCAGATCCTTGGGAGGCTAAGGCAGAAGGATAGCTTGAACCTAAGCCTGGGAGTTGAGGCTGCAGTGAGCTATGATGACACTATTGCATTCTAGCCTGGCAATAGAGTGAGACTCTATTTCAAGAAAAAAAAATCACAGCCTATTGTGATGATGATTATGATAACGCTGTATCATGTAGCCCTGCTTTAAAATAAAAACATAGCAAAAAAAATTAGTGAAATGTACTCACTAGTAACAACTATTTGAGAAGAAAGTAGCCCTCCTTTCTTAACTTAATCTGACTAAACTTTACAGCTAATTTATTAATACCTACAAAGAGGCATTACAGTACAGGGTTAAAAATACTAATGTCAAAGACAATATTGCCTTTTTAAATTCTGTCTCTTACAACTCACAAGTTACGTGATATGGGGTGGCAGTTCTCCAGTTTCACATCTAATTAGACAATATTAGTATTTACCTTATGGAATTGTGATGATTAAATCAGGATGATATATTATACTATATAAACATTAGTCCTTACTACTATTAAACCATTAAACTTATTTAGTGGTCCTTAACCTAGAATGCACTTTAGATTACTTCATTAACTTTCAGTAAAATACCAGTGTCTGTGGAATTATGGCCCTAGCCAATAATGGACATCAGACTTACCTTCCATAGTAAACATCTACAAAAATAGTCAAGATATATGAAGCAACTGTTTGGGGGTATTAGACAAGGGACATTGCATGTATAGATTCTTGGGAGAAAGGAGACATGTGAGGTGAGTTCACATTTACCCTGACCTTTCTTGACCATGACACAGAGAAGTGAATTCCAAACAGTGTTCAGTAATCTCACAGAGTAGAAAAAACAGAGGTCAGAGTTTAGGGCTATTTAAGTAGCTAAAATTTGTGGAGCAGGGTACCATGGTGAGAATTGTGTAGAAAAGCAGCACCAGAAATCTACGTGAGGGTCCCTTTTGGATTACTAGTCCATCACTAATCTGCACAAGCAGAGTTTTTGGAGGAGGATCAGCAGAAAGAGCTTTTAGGGAGCTTTGAGCTGAATGGACACACTGGAGGCCATCACATGGTGGCAGATGCTAACTGGCCGCAGTACATAAATCTCACTGAACAACACTTCAGGTAAGTTGTGATCACAAAATGAACATGTCTAAGAAATAAGAATTATGTATGCCCTACGGTAAAGTTTACTCCAGACCCATTCTAAGAAAGCCTAAAACCATACCTTGGTAGGAAAATGTGATCTGCTAGTAAATTAACTGCCAGACAAAATTCAAAACTCTTTACAAGGGGTCAACATGATCAAGACTCTCAACAGTGCAGCATCAATAACACACAGCCTTAAATCAAATATTACTATGCGTGTGAAGAAGCAGGAAAAAGGTGACCTATTTTTAAGAGAAAAAAATATTCAATTTAAATAGACACAGGTGTTAAAGCTAATAGAACTATTAAAAATATGTTCATGAATTTAAAGAAATGAACATCAGAAGTGAAGACATGGGATATTTTAGGGAAAAAAATTGAAACTATAAAAAATAATTTAAAAATCTAGAACTGAGAAATGCAATATCTGAAATGAAAAATTTTATGAGCTTACTGGCAGATTGGAGGGTGCAGAAGAAAAAAAAGTTATTCCAAATGAATATGTTCTAAGAATGAGAAAATATGTGAAGCAAAAAGTGATCAAACTAAAGGAATTAAAAGATAAATTATAATTGGAGACATTAATCTCCTCCCTACAACTCATTCAGCAAAAATATAGCACAACTAGACAGAAAATCAGCAAAGATTTGAAAGAACTGAACAACATCATCAGCCACAGGTTCTAATGGACATTTATGGAAACATATTAATTGATACAGAAAAAGCACTTGAAAAAATTCATTATCCCTCTATGACAAAAGCATAGAAATAGAAGAAAACTTCCTTTGTTGATAAAAACATCTGCAAAAACTCTACAGATAACATCATAATTAATAATGAGAGATTGCTCTCCCCCTAGACTGGGAGAGATGCAAAAATGTCTAATTTCAACATTCACATTGGACACTGCAATGGAAATTCTAGCCAGAACCGTGAGGCAAGAAAAGGAAAAATGCATATTAAAAAGTAAGGAAAAAGACTATCCATGCTTACTAATGGCATCATTATTCACATAGAAAATCCCAAGGATTTTCAAAAAGAAAAGAAAAACAAAATCCTCCTAAAACTATTAAACAAGTTCATCAAGATCTCAGGATACAAGATAAATATTTAAAAAATCAACATTTTTATATACTAGTACTTGATACATGAAAACTAAAATAAAAGGAACAATACCTTGTATAATCAAGAAAATAATATACTTAGATATAAATCTAATAAAATATATATATATAGGACATGTGGGCTGAAAACTATAAAACATCATGAACTGAAAGACTTATTCCAAAATGATGCAATTCCGGTTAAATCTCAGCAAGTTTTTTAATAACTATAGACAAGTTTATCTGAAATTTATGGTGAAAAGCAAACTAAAATAGCATAAAAGATTTTGGAAAAGAAAAATAAAGTGAAGAGAATCAACTTACAGTTATACTAATGGAGATTGTGTGGTATTGGCAGAGAGAAAGACACACAGAGATCAATGAAACAGACTAGAGAATCTAGAAATAGACCCACACAAATATTCTCAACTAGTCTTTGCCAAAGATACAGAAGCATTTCAATGTAGAATGGATAATTTTAACAGAATATGATGCTGAAGAACTGGGTATTCGCAGCCAAGAAAAAATGAATTTTGACCTAAGTATCACATCTTACACAAAAATTAAGGCAAAATGAATCATAGAATTAACTATAAAACATAAAATTATAAAACTTTTACATAAACACTTGGGATTAAATCTTTAGGACCTAATGTAAGGTAAAGAGTTCTTAAATTTGACACCCAAAGTATAATCCATACAAAGAAAGAAATTAATTGTACTTCAGCAAAATTAAAAAATTTTACTCTATTAAAGATTCTGTTAAGAATATTAAAAAATAAACTTGAAAATAATATTTACAAACCAGATTTCTAACAAAGCTTTACATCCAGAATACATAATGAACTCTCAAAACTACACAGTAAAAGAATGAATAGTTCAATGGTCAGAAAACATGGAAAGGCATTTCATTAAGAATATATGCAGATAGATGCCCAATAAACATGAAAACATAAGTGAACATCATTAGCCAGTAGGAAAACACAAATCAAGACCAAAGTGAGATACTATCTATCAGAAAGGCCAAAATAAAGTGGCAACAGCAAATGCTAGTGTGGATATAGAAAAAATGGGCCACTCACATTTGGCTGATAGAACTGTAAAATAGACAGAGGCTGGGCACAGCAGCTCACACCTGTAATCCTAGCATTCTGGGTGCCCAAGGTAGGCAGATCATCTGAACTCAGGAGTTCAAGGCTAGCCTGAGCAAGAACAAGACCCCATGTCAAAAGAAAAATAGCCATGTATTGTGGAGGGCTCCTGTAGTAGTCATAGCTATTTGAGAAGCTGAGGTAAGTAAGAGAATCACTTGAGCCAAAGAGTTTGAGGTTATTGTGAGCTCGGCTGCCATGATACAGAACTCTGTCTCAAAAAAAAAAGGAAAGAAAAGAAAAATAAAATGGTACTGTCACAGTTGAAAACCCTTCTGGAGGGGGTAAATAAAATAAACTCTGCATGTACTTGCAAATATCATGAGGTCGAGCAATTGATCTTCTGGTGATTTATGGCTATTCAAACCTGTACTTGAATTTTTACTGCAGCTTTGTTTATAATAACCAAAAACTGAAACCAACTCGGATGTTCTTCAACGGGTAAAATACTTAAGACCATTCTTGTGGTATCTGTGTCATGGAACAATGCTCAGCAACAAAAAGGATCAAACAACAACTTGGATGCTCTCCAGAGAATTATGCTGAGTGAAAAAGCTAAGCACAAAGAAATGTACTTATAATGTGATTTTAATTATATAACAATTTAATGTTATATAATTATAACATTAAATTTAATGAAAAAATATAGACATGATGAGTAGATTAGTGGTTACCAGTGGCTTTAGAGGGGTGGAGGAAGCAGGGAAGTGGATACTATTATAAAAGGGCAGCATGAGAAATCCTTATGGTAGTGTAACTGTTCTGTGTCTTGATTGTGTTAATGTCAATATCATGGCTATCATATTCAGCTTTCTATTATTATTATAATTGGTTGGGATTCATTGAGGGTACAAAGAATTAGGTTACACTGATAACAATTGTTAGGTAAAGTCATTCTTATAATTGTGTCCTTCCCCCCCATATTGAGCTTTTGAAGATGTTACCATTGGGGTCAACTGAGTGAATGATATTCAGAATCTCTCTGTGTTGCTTCTTAAAACTGTATGTGAATCTACAATTATCTCAACATAAAAAGTTTAAACTCGGGGAGTGGGGTGGGGGAGAGGCAAGATGACTGACTGAAGCCAGCTTTCAGTGGAGGCTCCCTTTCAGAGGGAGAAATAATGGCCAGAACCAACCCAATAAAGCAAAAGATTGGGAGCTGAACTGAGAGAGAGGATTGATAGGTTTGCATCATTCCTGCTGAGGCAAGCTGGGACTCTAAGGAAACAAATTTCAGGTACAAAATACATCCCAAAGAGGATGGGAATCCTTCCCCTCCCCCACCTTAGGAGAATAGCTTGAGGTGAGTAGTGAACAAGAGGACCTTTTGTTTCACCAAACAAGAGAGAGTGGCTAAGAGCCAGGACTCCCACTGCAGAGAGATACCACTGTAAGCCCAGTCTTGCCTGGGACAAAAGTTGAACTAATATTCTCCCTACCTTTCTGAACTCCCAATCTACTCTTCCCTCCTCTCTGGTGGTCTGGAGGACAACCTCCTGCAGAACCCAGAGTGTCTGGCAGATTTTTGCTAGGGTGGGGCATCTCATGGGCTGTGAGGCCAGTTGCACTAAAACTATAACTTTAATAAAAGCGGGGAGTCACAGGGGAGAGAGACTTGCCCTGTGTTGGAAAGAGCACAGCACAGGACCATAAAATGAACCACTGGGACGTGGGGGCACTGGCACCCCATCTGCCTCTGGCTTTCCACCAGGCTCCTGCAACCTGCAATCAGTGGCCAGCTCCACCCCCCAGCTCCCTGCCCAGCTCCCAGACTCCACCCTCCAACTCCCTGGCCAGCTTCTGCTACCTGCATGACTAGTGGCAATGCCATCCAACTCCCTGCCCACTCCTGCACACAGTAGTACCCCAGACTGGAGGCACCACCCCTGACAGTGGTGGCAGCCCCATGGTCCCTCCCGCTGGGGTTAAATTGGGGAGAGGCACCTTGCCTATTCTGTGGGACACAGAGGGAACCTGACCCTGACCAGAACTGTCCAGGGGTTCCAGAGGTAGAGTGTGGCCAAGGCAGAGGCATGGTCTCTGAGGGAAAGAATCACACCCCTCAAAGGTAACCCCTGGCTGGGTACAGACGTAGATGGAACACTCCCTGGTTTCCAATGATCACCAGAAGGAATCAGTCCTGAACTCCTCCCTCCTGCAGGTCGCACAGTGAACAGCTCAGTGGGGGAGGTATGATCTCCTCTTTGGGTTAGGTGCAAATCCCTGGTGTACTTGAGTATTAGAGAGAGGTGGGCTGCAGCCCTGTGGGGTAACCAGTGACAGTGATGAAAAGTGGGAAAAGAGGCACCAGTCCCTTGGAATAATTTTTTTGCAGGGCGGGCCTTTCTGACTCCATGGATCAACAGAGTGAGTCACACTTGAGCTAAGAGTGGACCTCTGCTGTCCAGTTGCTGGAGACCTTTGAACTCTCCCACTTGATCTGTGTTTGTGCTGACCAGGACAATTGGTTTGGAACTCTTGATCTGTGCCAATCATCTGGGGACTCTCCAAGTTTATACCCTGGTTGTGTTGTAGAGGGAGGGTTTTACTCTCCTCTCCCAGTTATTGCCAGTGGGTGGCAGGGTGACTTAGTTGCTTGTATTCCTCCACAGCTGAGATTTCAACCCAAAGTCACTAATCCACTAGGATTGGTCAGAGGCTAGCTAAATACATAGGCCCATATACCAAGCAGGTCCCCAGAGTCTCAGTTGTAGTACTGAACAGGACCTTGGTAAAGCAATAGGGGAAAAGCCATAGTCACTAGTACCAGCACTCTGGTAAAGGGTAGGTTAATTACATCTTCAGGAGTCCTCAATTTAATTCCACCTTACCAACCTCACTAAACAAATGGTGAAAAATAAACATGGGGTGGAATCAGTGGAAAAACTAAGGCAACATGAATAACCACAGTCGATCAACTCCCCCAGGGGATGACAAAGGAGACACGATAGAAGACCCATTTGTTCATAAACAAATGGCTGAGATGTCAGAAATTGAGTTGAATTTGGCTAGCGAATAAGATTAACAGAACTGAAGGAAAATTGGAAGTAGAAGTTCAAGCAGTGATTCAAAAGTTGTCTCAAGAATTCAATGAATTCAATGATAAAATCACCAAAGATTTTGACAAATTGAGGCAAGAAGTTACATCCCTCAATGACCTGAGAAATAGAAGTAGTAGAAGCCCTCAGTAATAGGATGGACCAGGCAGAAGAAAGGATCTCAGAAATTGAAGACAAAGCTTTTGAACACTCCCAAATGCTCAAAGACGAAGAGAAATGGAGAGCAAAGATGGATCATTCCCTGAGAGAGTTGTGGGACCACTTTAAAAAGCAAACATTCGGCTTACTGGAATTCCTGAAGGTGATGAGAATGATCTGAAAGTCACTGATGCTCTACTCCAAGAGATTTTAGAGGAAAACTTTCCAAACATGGCAAGAGATACTGAAATTCAGATAACAGTTTAAGAACCCCAGCACAACTCAACCCAAATAAACATCCACTAGACACATTGTAATTAACTTCACCAAAGTTAATACGAAAGAGAAAATCCTGCAAGCAGCCAGACGTAAGAAAATCATAACCTACAAGGGGAGGAATATTACAATGACTGCAGATCTTTCTGCTGAAACTTTTCAAGCCAGAGAAGATGGTCATCATCCTTCAATCTCCTAAAACAAAACAACTTTTAGCCCAGGATCCTGTATCCAACTAAACTGACTTTCATTTATGATGGAGAAGTCAAATACTTTGATGACATTCACCCATTGAAGAAACCTGCCATAACTAAACCAGCTCTTTAAGATATTCTCAGACTCATCCTCCATAATGACCACTACAATGCTCTACCTGCAAAGTAAACTCACTCAGAAATTATTGATCAAAACTCAACTTCCATAGTGGCAAAAGGATTAAAAACCTCCCTTGGTCTTTCAAAAAACTTGACATCCAAAACACTACCAAGCTTATCAATACTCTCAATTAATGTGAATGGCTTAAATTGTCTGCTAAAGAGGTACAGGTTGGCTGAATGGATACAAAAACTCAGGCCAGATATCAGCTGCATACAAGAATCTCATCTTATCTTAAAGGATAAATATAGACTCAGGGTGAAGGGATGGACATCTATAATCCAGGCAAACGAAAAATAGAAAAAAGAAGGGTTGCAATGTTATTTGCAGATACATTAGGATTTCAACCAACAAAAGTATAAGGAAAGACAAGGATGGTCACTTCATATTTGTTGAAGGAAACACTCAACATCATGAGACATCAATTATTAACATTTACATGCCCAACCAAAATGCTCCTCAATTTGTAACTAAGACCCTAACAGACATGAACAATTCGATATCTTCCAGCACCATAATAGTTAGAGATTTTAACACCTCTTTGGCAGTGTTGGATAGATCCTATAAGAAGAAACTAAGCAAAACAATTTTGGACTTAAACTTTACCACACAACAATTGAATTAAATAGACACCTACAGAACATTTCATCCTAACAAATTGAATACACATTCTTCTCATCATCCCATAGAACAACCTCCAAAACTGATCACGTCTTAGGTCACAAGGCTAACATCAGCATATTTAAAAGATGAGAAATTATTCCTTGCATTTTTTCAGATCCTCATGGAATAAAAGTTGAACTCACCAACAACAGGAATCTGCATACTCATACAAAGTCATGGAAAGTAATTAACCTTATGCTGAAAGACAGCTGGGTCAAAAAGGAAATTAAGAAAGATATTACCAAGTTTTTGGAACAGGATGATAATGAAGACATGAATTATCAGAACCTCTGGGATACTGCAAAGGCAGTCCTAAGAGGGAAATTTATAGCGCTGCAAGTCTTCCTTAAGAAAATGGAAAGAGAGGAAGTCAACAACTTAATGGGACATCTCAAGCAACTGGGAAAGGAAAAACACTATAAACACCAAACTCAGAAGAAAAAAAAAAAATTAGAGCTGAATTAAGTGAAATTGAAAACAAAAGGATTATTCAAAAGATCAATGAATCAAAAAAGTTGGTTTTTGAAAAGTTTATCAAAATTGATAAACTCTTGGCTAGACTAACCAGAAATAGAAAATTAAAATCGCAAATTTCATCAATCAGAACTGACAAAGGTGAAATAACAACAGACACCTCAGAAATTCAAAACATTCTTAATGAATACTACAAAACACTCTATTCTCAGAAATATGAAAATCTGAAAGAAATTGACCAATACTTGGATGCACACAACCTTCCTAGACTTATCCAGAAAGAATTAGAAATGTTGAACAGACCTATATCAAGTACTGAAATAGCATCAACTATATGAAATCTCTCAAAAAAGAAGAGTCCAGGACCAGATGGCTTCACATCGGAATTCTACCAAACCTTTAAAGAGGAACTAATACCTATATTACATAACTTTTTCCAAAGCATAGAAAAAGAAGGAATACTTCCCAACACATTCTATGAAGCAAATATCACCTTGATCCCCAAACCAGGAAAAGACTCAACAAGAAAAGAAAATTATAGACCAATATCTTTAATGAATATAGATGCAAAATATCCAATAAGATCCTAGCAAACAGAATTGAACAACACATCAAACAAATTATATACCATGCCCAAGATGGTTTTATCCCAGGGTCAAGGATGGTTCAATATACATAAATATATAAATATAATACATCACATAAACAAAATAAAAAACAAAAACCATATGATTCTCTCAATTGAAGCAGAAAAAGCTTTTGACAATATCCAGCATCCTTTTATAATCAGAACACTTAAGAAAATGGGTATAGCAGGGACATTTCTTAAACTGATAGAGGCCATCTACAGCAAACCCACAGCCAATATCATATAGAATGGAGTTAAATTCAAATCATTTCCACTCAGAACAAGAACCAGGCAAGGTTTCCCATTGTCTCCACTCCTTTTCCACATTGTAATGGATGTCTTAGCCATTGCAATTTGGCAAGAAAAGGTAATCAAGAGTATCCATATAGGGTCAGAGGAGATCAAACTTTCACTCTTCACAGATGATATGATTGTATATGTGGAAAACATCAGGGATTCTACTACAAAACTCTTAGAAATGATCAAGGAATACAGCAGCATCTCAATTTACAAAATCAACACTCATAAATCTGTAGTCTTTATATATACCAATAATAGTCAATCTGAAAAAACAGTCAAGGACTCTATTCCTTTTACAGTAGTGCCAAAGAAATGAAATATTTGGGAGTTTACCTAACAAAGAACATGAAAGATCTCTATAAAGAGAACTATGAAACTGTGAGAAAAGAAAGAGTTGAAGATGTTAAACATACCATACTCATGACTGGGAAGAATCAACATTGTTAAAATGTCCATACTACCCAAAGCAATATACAATTTTAATGCAATCCCTATTAAAGCACCACTGTCATACTTTAAAGACCTCAAAAAATAGTAGTTCATTTTATATGGAATCAGAAAAAAATCTTGATTAGCCAAGACATTACTCAGAAATAAAAACAAACCAGTGGGAATCACTCTACCAGACCTCAGATTATACTATAAATCAATAGTGATCAAAACAGCATGGTACTGACACAAAAACAAGAGAGATAGATGTTTGGAACAGAATAGAGAACCAAGAGATGAATCAAGCTACTTCCATCATTTGATCTTCAATAAGCCAATCAAAAACATTCAGTGGGAAAAAGATTCCCTATTTCACAAATGGTGATGAGTGAACTGGATGGTGACCTATAGAAGACTGAAACTGGACCCACACCTTTCACCATTAACGAAGATAGACTCACACTGGATAAAATATTTAAACTTAAGACATGAAACTATAAAAATACTAGAAGAAAGTACAGGTAATACACTTGAAGAAATTGGCCTGGGCAAATATTTTATGAGGGGACCCCCTAGCCAATTGAAGCAACATCAAAAATACATTACTGGGATCTGATCAAACTAAAAATCTTCTGCACAGCCAAGAATACAGTATGTAAAGCAAGCAGACAACCCTGAGAATGGGAGAAGATATTTGCAGGTTATGTCTCAGGCAAAGGTTTAATAATCAGAATCCACAGAGAACTCAAATGTATTAGCAAGAAAATAATAAGTGATTCCATTTCAGGGTGGGCAAGGGACTTGAAGAGAAACTTCTCTGAAGAATACAGGTGCACAGTCTACAGACACATGAAAAAAAGCTCATCATCCTTAATCATCAGAGAAATGCAAATCAAAACTACTTTGAGATATCATATAACTCTAGTAAGACTAGCCCACATTGCAAAATCCCAAAACCGTAGATGTTGGCATGGATGCAGAGAAAAGGGAACACTTCTACACTGCTGGTGGGAGTGAAAACTAATATATTCTTTTTAGAAAGATGTTTGGAGATCATTTAGGGATCTAAAATTAGCCTGTCATTTGATCCTGCAATTCTTCTACTAAGTATATATCCAGAAGACCAAAATCACTTTATAACAAAGATATTTGTACCAGAAAGTTTATTGCAGCCCAATTCACAATTGCTAAGTCATGAAAAAAGCCCAAATGCCCATTGACCCATGAATGGATTAATAAATTGTGGTATATGTACACCATAGAATATTACGCAGCCTTAAAAAAGATGGAGATTTTACCTCTTTTATGTTTACATGGTGGAGCTGGAACATATTCTTCTTAGGAAAGGTTCTCAAGAATGGAAGAAAAAGTAGCCAATGTACTCAACCCTACTATGAAACCAATATATAAGCACCTACACTTCCATATGAAAGCTATACCCACTACAGTCCAAGATGAAGGGGAAAGAGGAGAGGGAGGGGAGAGGGAGGGAGAGGAGAGAATGGGTAAAGGGAGGGTAATTGGTGGGACCACATCTGTGGTGCATTTTACAAGGGTGCATATTAAATCAACTAAGTGTAGAATATAAATGTCTTAACACAATAACTAGGAAAATATGGTGAAGGCTATGTCAACCAGTTTGATGAAAGTATTTCAGATCATATATAAAACCAGCACATTGGGGCAGCACCTGTGGCTCAGTGAGTAGGGCACCAGAGGTGGTGGGTTCAAACCCAGCCCTGGCCAAAAAATACAAAACAAAAAAAACCCCAAAACCACACATTGTACCCCATTAATGCATTAATGTACAGAGCTATGATTTAATAAAAGAAAAAAAGTTTAAACTCAAAGAAAGAATGAGAGAGAAAGAGACAGAAACAGATGAAAAGCAAAGAACAGTATCACTAATTAAAAAGGGAATCTGACTACAAATTATACGACTATGGAATGAATAATAAGTGGAAACTATGCACAACTTTATGTCAAGAAATTCAACACTTTGGGGGGGAGGAGCCAAGATGGCGGTCTGTAGCCAGCTTTCTGCAGACACTCCTGTCCAGAAGGAGAGTTAAAGGACAGAAATTTAGCAAGAAAGCCAACGGTTTGGAGCTGAGTCAAGAGACAAGGTTGAGGAACGCACATCAA
>CAUYON010145915.1:0-15811 GCA_963573935.1 Arctocebus calabarensis
GTACATTGGTGCAATCATAGGGTACGATTCATATACATTCAGAAATGTTTTCATCGTACTGTTACAGATAGCCTTCATGGCATTTTCTTGATCACTATATAAAGACATTGATACTCTACATTTAATAAGTTTCCCCAGTACCCTGCTAAGATGCACCGTAGGTGCCAGCTAATTTTTCTATTTTTAGTAAAGATGGGATCTCACTCTTGTTCAGGGTGGTCTTAAACTCCTAACCTCAAGCAATTTGCCTGTCTCCACCTCCCAGAGCACTAAGAATACAGGTGTGAGCCACCATACCTGGTCAGTAATTCTATGTTTGAACTTGTTCATTTAAAAGTATAATTCTCGGTTTGGTGCCTGTAACTCAGTGATTATGGTGCTAGCCACATACACTGGGGCTGGGTTCAAACTGGCCTGGGCCTGCCAAACAACAATGACAAGTACAAAAAAAAAAATAGCCTGGCATTGTGGTAGGCACCTGCAGTCCCAGCTACTTGGGAGGCTAAGGCAAGAGAATCTCTTAAGCCCAAGAGTTTGAGGTTGCTATGAGCTGTGATGCCAGAGCACTCTACCAAAGGTGACAGTGAGACTCTGTCTCAAAAAAAAAAAAAAAAAGTATTATTCTAAAATAAATAAATAAATAAATAAAAGTATTCTGACAAGAGGTTCTTGGCACAAAAGAATTAGGTATACTAGGAATTTCCCAAAACTGGCAATTGCCTTGCCTAAGAAAGTTTTTAATATTAGCCTCTCAGCACAAAAATGCAACTACAGACACAAAATAGGAATAAAAAATTTTTCCTCATAGTATTTTTTGCTTTTTAAAATTTCTTTTATTTTTATTGTGTGGGATTCCTTGAGGGTACAAAGAATCAGGTTACACTGATTGCATCTGTTAGATAAAGTCCTTCTCATAGTTGTATCCCACCCCCAAGAAGTGTGCCATACCTTATCCCATGACCCTGAGTCCCCTCCCTCTTCTGCTCTCTATTTTTTGCTTTTTAAAAACAAGACAACATTGGTCCCAAAATACACTCAGAAATAGGTACTTTATCAAGTAAATGAACAAAATATAAACTTGTCCAATTTAAATAATGTCAGTGATAAATTATGCCTAATGTTTTAAAAGAAAAATAACAATTAATACTATAAATTGTCATTACAAAAGTTGATACAGTCTGGGTATGGTGGCTCACGCCTGTAATCCTAGCATTCTGGGAGGACAAGGTGGGTGGATTGGCTGAGCTCACAGGTTGGAGACCAGCCTGAGCAAGAGCAAGACCCTGCCTTTAAAAATAGCCAGGTGTTGTGGTGGCTGCCTGTAGTCCCAGATACTTGGGAGGCTGAGCCAAAAGAATTGCTTGAGACCAACAGTTTGAGGTTGCTGTGAGCTGTGACTCCAGGGCACTCTACCATGGGTCGAAAAAAAAAAAAGAAAAGAAAAGAAATTGCTATAATCCTATGAGTGGCACTGTTACATTTAAAATTCCTGTTTATAGCAGAGTTTCTTACTTTGCATAGGTAATACTCAAATCCATGAGAAATGTATATCTAATTGTGTCCATAGTAGGGACTATGATGTCTTGAATCTTGACGGATTTATCTCCCAAATTAGTACTTTTAATTAATTCATTCCAATGGAGCCAGCGACCTCTGTTTTTCAACTGTCAGAGAAAATAAGTTTTAAAATATAATCATGTACTTGTTATATCTAAAAGTCTCTTTTCAATGCTTACACATTTATAATATTAGCCTTTTAAAATTTTAGTCTTTCTCCCTTTAATGAAATATTAGATTCATATAAATGAATGCATACAACATAGTTTAAATCACAAGGCAAATTAATAAAAGGACATCCAAGAATCTACTACTCAACTTAAGAAATTTACATTTTTCTTTAGGTTAATTTTCCTTTTTTAGTGACTATATAAAGAATATAGTGAAACTTTATCATAAATTCAACATAACTAAATTTTCAGATCTTTATGGCTTCTTAACACTCTAATCTTCCAAAAATGCCTTAAGTATTTATTTGAAAGCTACTCTAATGTACCTTAACTTATAATTTTCTAGATTTGTGTTTCCCTTTTTAATATTTTATTTATATATTTATTTACATTTAATTATTATGGGTGTATAATATTTGTATGTGTGTGTATATGTTATATATATATTTTTTCTTTTTTTCAGAGACAATCTCCCTCTCCCAGCCTAGAGGTGGTGTTAGCCAGTCACAGCAACCTCAAACTCCTAAGCAATCCTCCTGCCTCAGATTCCCAAGTAGTTGGGACTATAGGTGCCTGCCAAAATACCAGCTAATTTTTCTATTTTTAGCAGAGATAGGGTCTCATTCTTGCTCAGGCTGGTCTGAAACTCCTGAGCTCAAGTGATCCTCCCACCTAAACCTTCCAGAGTGCTAGGATTATAGGCATAAGCCATTGTGCCCTGCCAATACCTGTATATCTTTATAAGGTATGTGTGATGTTTTGATATAGGCATACAGTAGTAATCAAATCAGGATAATTGGGGTAACCACTTTTTAATATTTTAAAATAAACTAAAAAACAAAATATCACAGAAAATCACTGGTTTTGTTTCTCTAATGGCATTTTCTTTGTCGTTCTGATCCAAGCCAATATTCGGCCAGGACATATCAGCATAGCTGCACTGACTGTTCTGATAATGAAAGTCTTCTGAACCACTGGCTAAACAGTTGCTGTCCTGAGCCCTCTGAATACCTCCCAGTCTTCACCTTGCCCCTAAACATTATCTTTTCCTCCAGGTAGTCCTGGCCCATCCCTGAAGATCCCTAGACCTTCCACTAAAGAACAGAAGGCCAGCATGGAAGCTGTACACCTGTAATCTCAGCGTTCTGGGAGGCTCAGGTGGGTGGATCACGGGTTCAAGACTAGTCAGAGTAAGAGCGAGACCCTGGTCTCTAAAAATAGTTGGGTGTTGTGATGGGCACCTGTAGTCCCAGCTACTCTGGAGGTTGAGTCTTGAGCCAAAGAGTTTGAGGTTGCTGTAAGCTATGATGCCATGGCACTCTACCCAGGGCAACAGAGTGAGATACTGTCTCAACAACAACAACGGAAGAGTTAATACCTTGCAAAGTTAGGCAGGGTGTTTAGGACCCTACTCCAGTGCTATGGCTGGCATCTTTTCGTATTTTCTAGCAAATTGTACACATATATGGTGTGTGATAGAATGGTGGTAATTTTGCAAGTTTGGGTAAATGTTTCTTCAGTAATTTATATTCCTAATTCTTAAGGTTTTGACTTTTATTTATATAAAAATCATATATGCACATATTATAGAGTCAGTTTTACAAGGTTAAGAAAAAGAGCATTTCCCTGTTCCCATTTTTTCCCTCTCGGGAGATAACTACATTTGCCTCATTAAACTGGATACTTTGGTATTTACTTTTAATTCTTAAAGCATATGCTCATGTTGTCACCTCTTCATTTTCACTTTTAGAGATCACTTTATTGACTTCCCACTATGACTAACAAAGATGAAACTTTCTTTTTGGTCATATTCTTAAAATTCTGTGTTTACATGGTTTGGGGAGAAAAAGTCTTAAACTGTTAGTCAGGAGAACAGGGTTCAAGTCCTCATTCTGCTAGCCATTAAACTTTTTATCTATAAAACTTAAGATTTAGATGAAATTAGAATTAAGGCTCTATCTAGATCTTATGGGTTGTAAAATAAAATTTTTATGAATCGAATTATTATTAAAATGACTGCTGTTTAAAAAAACGTTTTAGGGAATTCTTTTATAAAGTGGAATATATATAGATTTAATTTAAATATGAAATTATAATATATTATAAAGCAAATTTATTTATACTGCCAACAAATTATGGGAAAAGAAACTAAACAGAAGGGACTGAAAAGCTCACCACAGGAGTCAAAATAACTCTAGGATGGAAACCCAGGAGTTCTGTCTGTGGACACAAGGCTCTGTGCTCCATGTCTTACCGTAACAGGTCTTGTATGTCTCACCTCATACATGTAGTCATAGACCAGGCCTTTCTCATCAAAGTGGCATTCCCATTTACCAATAGAAGCTGGCAGTGGGTTTTCATCATCTTTTCCGAGTATGATTAATCGTAGGAACTGATCAAAAAGAATACGACCATCCGTATCACAACTTCCTCCAACAGACCAAATCAAAGAGAATACAAAGCAAGCCTGTGGTGGCAAAAAAAAAAAAAAAAAAAAAAAAAATTAACTTATAGTAATTATTTTTGAAGAAATTTTAAGAAAAATGTTAGCAAAATTTAACACAAATAGGGCTTGCTCCACCTTCTTGGAAAAGGTCATATGTACAAAGGGGAATAGAGCATGGCTATGCTACATGAAGAGTCATTTCTCCATACTAATGACCTAGGAATTTCTCTTTTAGGAGTTTGTACTCTAACATATTTTCACCTTTGAGAATGATATATGTACAAGAATATCCACTGCAGCACTATTTGTAATAGCAAAAATCAGAAGCGACTCAAGTGTTACTCAGTGGTCTGCTCTGTTGGATTATGTTACATACACTGAAATACATGCAGCTGTAAAAAGAAGGTAATTCTGTAAATACCAATATGGAACAATCTCCAAGACATAAGTGAGAAATGATACAGATTAGTACATATAATACGCTAACATGTGTAAAATATGTCTATATATAAAAGTGTACATAATGTATGTATAAAATACCTCTGAAACGCTACATACCACGCTGGTAATAGTAGTTGCCTGGAGGGTAACAGGGAACTGGCAGTTACTACTTTGGGAACTGCTTCAGCCACTGCTTTAGGCATTGCTTAGTTGTGTAAACATTGTTTAACTGAGTCAAAGTCCCAAAACAGTCTCCAACTACCCTGATCAAAATAAGGTACATGAATATTTCTCCCTTGTTTAGCTTATCATTATGCCATTGCTTAAATAGAGGGGCAAAAGGAACCATGATAGACGGGCAAAGAGAACCATGAGTCTGGTTCTCTTGTGCAGGGAGAACTAGCCTCTGTGTAGGAGACTTTCCATAGTTTCTGAATAAATCTTGCTTTTTACTTTATACTATTGGACCACTCCTGAATTCTTTTTTTGTGTGAAGCCAATGACCCCACTTGGACTTTAAGAAGCTCCCAGCCTCTAGTTTTTTTACTCTATAGTTACATGCCTCATCTAGTAAAAAACTAAAACAAGTATATTTCAAGAGAAAAATTTCAATCAGATATCAACCTATATTCTCTAAAAGCGTTTCTAAACCACTTGAAAAAGTTGGAAGTTTAGGTTTACCAAACAGAATGGAAATTGTCAGTAAATACATCACTTGAAGGTTATATAGATAAACTGTTCTGATGATACTTTTATTTTATAAAAGGTAACCCTGATAGGTATGGAAGAATATTTAAAACCAGTTTTGTGAAAGGTAGTTCCAAACCTAGGGTAAAAAAATGATAAATAAATTCTACTTCCAACATGTCTGTTTAATTTCTTCTAAAGTGCAGGGATACAAAGGTAAAAAGGGAAGAAGAAAAGAAGAAGTTATGGTGAACAGGGAACCCCGGAATGTGACGTGATTTTTCCGGAACCCGGAAAGCAGATGATTTTTGTGGCAGCACGAGAAAGAGAAAATGATGGGAGAGAAACCCTATCACCAAGAGTAAAAGAGGGGAGAGGAGAGAAGGGGATCAAGCCTCAGGAATAAAGTAGTAGACCAGAAAATAGCATAGACCAGGAAAAAAAACAACAAAAAACCTGGTAGTAATTTTTGCTCTGGCTTTCTGTGACCTCCAGACATCAGCTAAGCTGGACTATTGACTTTTCCCTGCCTACGTCCTCCATGGATTCTGCCTACAGGGCTCCAACTAGACGGTTAGATATTTGCTCCTGCTCCTTGTAGGTCACCCACATGCTGGCATTAAGACAAAATCAGTTCTCCTAAAGTTCAAACTGGTTTAATACTAAATAACTTTATTATTTATCAAATTATGATATTTTATAAATCATAAATAATAGAGCAGTTTTGGTTCATTCTGACATAACACACTTTCTTTAAGTGCTTTTTAATATCAGAATATCAGGTCAGGATAAATATTCTGTCTATGCTCACCAAAAAATGGGTCTAAATCTTGAATGTCTTTCTCAATATAAATATCATTTTCCAGAAGCATATTTAATTCTGTAATTAAAAACCACAATAAGTATAAAACCAACCATAATCCAAACACGAATGTGCTTGCTAGTAGGATCATTTTCTACCACATCACAGAGAAGTACTTCAAAAAGACGTGTGAGAGATACAACCACATTGCTATTGCTTGTAGAAACCAGTTCCTGCAAAGCCAAAAGAATAAGATAATTTTCTTAACTTTCTTTTCTTTTAATTTAATTATTAAATTTTCATTCAATTCCATCTCAAACTTTTCTTAATTTTTATCTTATCAGGTGAATAAAAGAAGATGAACACTTTTTTTAAAAAACTGGTGAAAGCATATATGGTCTTCAGAAGGTCTCTATAACATTTAAACTTAAAGAATTTAAGTAGGCATGATAAAAATATTTCTCAAATTTTTTTGTTTGTAATATGATATTACACAATTATACATATTCTTATTCTAAACTCACTGATGAATGAAAACTAGCTAGTATAAGATAATAAATAATGTTCTAAGGATAGCAGAAATGATGTCTCCAACAGCCATTCATTCATTTATTCATTCAATAGACATTTATGAAAAACACACTATACCTATATACCAAGCTAGGAGATGTGGAAATGAAAGACATAATCCCTAAAAAGGAGAGATATTAAAATTAAATAGACAAAAATAATATGGCATAATAATATATGACAAAGAACGTCTTAGAGTAGAAGGAGGCCACTAGAGTAGTTGGGATAAACTATTAGCTCAGATAAGGGTGGGGTCAAGGCCAAGGGAAATGGGAGAGAGATATGTCAAGGAAGGCTTCCCAGAGGAAGCAACAGCTAAGATGAATTTGCAAAGAAAATTTAAGTTTGACAAGTGAAGCTACACATACAAAGAAACTGAAATGTGAGCAGACACAGATTATTAAAGGGATTCTGTAGATGATGTAAAAATAGAGTATGAAGGATGAATGGCAAAAAATAAGGCTTGAGAAGTCTGGTCTGAAAAGCTTTATAACCAGTGTTAAAGATTTAATTATAAGAGGAAGCGGGTTCCAAAGGAGGGTTTTAAGTAAAGGAGTAAACCACATGAATTTATGTTTCTAGTAGCAGGATATAGACTAGACGACAGCAGCACTATTGTATGGATTCAGGCAGGAAACAATGAAGGTCAGAACTGAGGTACTACAACAGGAAGGGTATGTGAAGAGGTGGTTGGAGGACTAGGGTAGAGAGGAGAGAACAGATATAAATAATATGAAGGTAGGAAAGTCAATAGATCTTATAGACTGAATGGACATAGTAAATAAATTATGAGAAGCAAATCCATTACTCATTACCTAGAAAGATGAAGCCTATTTTGTATTATTTACAGCATACAGTGTACATATTAGAGCTTTAAACCCACAATGCTGCAAAAGGACATTATTTTTCCCTGTGAAGATACTGTAAAAAATCTTCACAAAGGGGCGGTGCCTGTGGCTCATTGAGTATATACCGAAGGTGGTGGGTTCAAACCTGGTCTCTGCCGAACTGCAAAAACAGAAAAATAGCCAGATGTTGTGGCGGGCGCCTGTAGTCCCAGCTACTCGGGAGGCTGAAGCAAGAGAATCACCTAAGCCCAGGAGTTGGAGGTTGCTGTGAGCTGTGTGATGCCACAGCACTCTACCGAGGGCGATAAGGTGAGACTGTCTCTACCAAAAAAATCTTCAAAGTTCTTTCCTCCTTTTAGAAGTCCTGGTGCTTTTTACTTCTTCTGTATCCCTTTCTAACTCCTAATAAAAATCCTATCTTACCACTAAAAAAAAAAATCTTCACAAAGTGAAATTGTTCATTTTTTCATAAAGCACAATTTTTGTATCTCAAAAATAATATTTTAAGGTAGGAAATCTACTGAATACTTCACTCTTCTCTCCATATCAATATATAACTTATATGTAAGTAACCAATAAGCACTCAGATCTGTGTGTGTATTTGTAAGTGTGTGGTCATGGTGATGGTTGAATGGTGGTCCCCCAAAACATATTTTCATGTCCTAATCCCAGGAACCGATGAATGTGATCTTATTTGGATAAAGGTTTTGAAGTGATTAGGTTAAGGGTCTTGAGGAAAACATTCTGGATTATTCAGTAGGTGCAAGATCCTAAGCATTTATACGGGTCACACAGAGGAAAAATATACAGAGTAGAAGGCCAGGTGAAGAAGTGGAAAACTTTAGAGTTATGCAGCTAAAGCCTGGAGCTACTAAAATAAGAAAGAGACAAGGAAAGAGCATCCTCCCTTAGAGTTGCCAAGGCAGCAAAGACCTGCCAACATCTTAGTTTCAGACTTCTGACCTCCAGAACTGTGAGAGAATAAGTTTCCATTCTTTTAGGCACTAGGTTTGTAATAATTTGTTATGATAACCCTAGGAAACTAACACAATTTGTAACGTTTTCTCATAAAATACTAAATGTAGGTTAGACACGGTGGTTCACATTTATAATCTTAGCCTTTAGGAGGCCAAAGCAAGAAGTTCTCTTAAGCCCAAGAGTTTGAGACCAGCCTGGGCAAAAGTGAGACCTTGTCTCTACAAACATTTTTTAAAAATTTAGCTGAGTATGGTGGCATGCACCTGTAGTTCCAGCTAACTGGAGGATCATTTGAGCCAGGAGTTTGAGGTTACAGTGAGCTAGGATGATACCACGGCACTCTAGCTCTGGCAACAAAGTGCAACCTTGTCTCAAAACAAACAAACAAAAAAACAAAAACAAACACACAAAAAACCCCTAAATATACAAATGAGCTTTTAGAGGCACGAATTTAAAATATTTTTAAAATATGGAACATAGAATGAGGGAAGGGTGAGGAAAGGAAGAGCAGAGAGAGGGAAGGAGCGAGGAGGGTGGGGTCTTGGTATGTGCCACACCTTTTGGGGACAAAACATGATTGTAAGAGGGACTTTACCCAACAAATGCAACCAGTGTAACATGGTTTCTTGTACCCTCAATGAATCCCCAACAATAAAAAAAATATATATATGGAAAGTAACTGGTATCTTTAAAGCTTTAAACACTGGTTTTATAAAAATATTTTAGCTACAGTAATTTTAATTTTAACCTCCTCCTTATCCAGCTATAACTTGACCTATGTAAAACCAAAGGTAGATACATAAACGTGTAAAGAAAAAATTGTTTTCATTAGTTATTCAATGGTAGTTATTCACACTACCATTGTGACTATAGTCAAGTTGAACGGAAACTAAAGAAGCCTGAGTAGGTCAGAGAATTGCAGTATTACCTTGCAATTTTTCTTACGAAATTTTAAAGAGGGTGTTATTAACCAGTCAAAAAGTCCTCTCAGAAGAGCTTGATGTTCTGGTTCAAGTAGAGGTCCTTTCAGTGAATTCAACCAGGAAGACACAAGTGGTGTCCATCCTAACTGTGAGGGTTCCAAATAAATCATGCCACAACGACTTACAGTAGCAGGCTAGAGAAAAAAGACAAGTAATAGTAGCTGGCAATTATCAACTATTTCTTGGGATAACTTAAAAGGCTCTGCCTAATACATACTAGACGTTCCACATACAGAAAACTATTTGCAGTTCAGTTCCCCAGACATCATGGCTCCATGTAGTTATGCATGATCTTGCCATAATTTTAAATTTGAATGTGCAGGCCCAATCCATTTCCCTGGAGAAGCCTTACATCTTCCTCAAAACCAATCAAAGCTTGCTTCCTGTGGTCTTCCTCTGTCCATTCCCCTCCAAGGTGCTCACTCCCTTCCACATTCTTAAAGCACTTACATGTACTGGGATTATTTATCAGCATGCGTTTCATCCTCCCTAAGCAAGAATACGCTGTGTCGTATTCATCCTTGTATTCCCACTGCCTAACCCATTTTTAGACACATAATAAATATAATTATTAACTAAATGAATGAATGAACAAATGAATCAATAAACAAACCAATAAACAAACTACAGTTGTATTAAATTATGAACTTACCGAGGCCTGGGAAAGGTCCATGGTTTCAAAGATGAGGCTCATTTGAGGGGACATTTGAATGATTTCTCCACTCATAAGACAAAGCTAAAAGCAATCATTTTTCAAACATTTATTTTAAAAAACATTTCAAACCTCTTAGATAAAAATCATATCTCCTGTGATATAATGAAATAAGTATTAGAATGGAAGTGAGTAAATATTACTTATAGGTCTAGCTCCGTCAATTATTACTGGTGAGCAAATAATTAACATCTCTAAGTCTTAGTCTCTTCATCTGTAAAACAGGGATGTCTATCTAACAGAATTAGGGGAAGATGTACTATAAGACAAAGTCCAAAACTATAATACTATGTAAATATCAGTTATTATCATAAATAAAATTACATGAGATACTTCTGGATTTATAAACTTGCCATAGGCTTTATTAATTAAAAAATAGAAAACAGAGGCTCAGCGTCTGTCTCTCAGCAGGCTAAGGCGCCAGCCATGTACACCTGAGCTGGTGGGTTCGAATCCTGCCAAACAACAATGACGGCTGCAACCAAAAAATGGCCGGGCGTTGTGGCAGGTGCCTGTAGTTCCAGCTACTTGGGAGGCAGAGGCAGGAGACTCGCTCGAACCTAGGAATTGGAGGTTGCTGTGAGCTGTGATGTCACAGCACTCTATCCAGGGTGATAGCTTGAGGCTCTGTCTCCAAAAAAAAAAAAAAAAAAATAGAAAATAGAGAATAGCATGAGTACTCATATAGCCATCTCCTAGATTTAATCAGTGTTAACATTTTGCCATATTGGCACTGTCTCAAATCTTAAAAAAATATATTTTAAGGAGCATTATAGACACCATGGCATTTCACATTCAAATGTCGGTGTACCTAAAAACTAAGGATATTTTCTTTTTTTGGGGGGGGACAGAGCCTCAAGCTGTCACCCTGGATGGAGTTTGGTGGCATCACAGCTCACAGCAACCTCTAATTCCTGGGCTCAAGCGAGTCTCTTGCCTCTGCCTCCCAAGTAGCTGGGACTATAGGTGCCCCCCACAGCGCCTGGCCATTTGTTGGTTGCAGCCGTCATTGTTGTTTGGTGGGCCTGGGCTGGATTCGAACCACCAGCTCAGGTGTACGCGGCTGGCGCCTTAGCCCATTGAGCCACAGGCGCCGAGCCAGGATATTTTCTATATATAACCACAATAACATTATCACATCAAACAAAATGAACAATTATTAATTCCTAAATAATTAATTTAACAGTCCACATTTAAATTTCTGGAGTTATACCAGAGAAGTCTTTTCAACTGATTTATTCAAAGCAAAATTCAATGAAGGACCATGCATGGAGTTTGTTTTGTCTCCTTAATATCATTTTATCTAAAATAATTTCTCTTTCATCAAATACATCAAAAACTGAATTTATCAACTACTTCCTTTCCTTTAAATTCCTACCTTGTCTATTATTATTAAAGCCATCCTTCCTTTTCAATCTCCTTGGCTCATTCATTTGGAATTAAAGTTAACTTTTAATAATATTAATAATTATTATTAATTATTGATAGTCCAAAAAACTTCATTACTAAGTCTTTTAAATTCATCTTCTACATTTATTTTTCAATGTTTCTTCTCTGTTTCTACAGCCATCAATCTAGTCCCAGTTTTTCCCCTATCTAGTTATGTCAATAATGAGGAATTTAACATTTCTGGATTCAGTTTCTTTGCTGTAAAACAAATCAATGGTCTGGAACTGGATAGTCTAATATGGTAACCACAGGCCATATGTAGCTATTTAAATTTAATTTTGACTAACTAAAATTAAGTAAAATTTAAAATATAGTTCTTCAAATGTACTAACCCATACTTCAAATGTTCAGTAGCTGTATGTGACTAGAAGCTATCTTATCAGGCGTGAAGATATTTCCAGCATTGTAAAAAGTTCTACTGGACATTGCTGGTCTAGAATACTTTTAATCTCCTACCAGATCATTTCAACAAACATTCTCCTACTTGCCATGAATCCAGAAGGTAGAGTCAGCATTCTTCTCACTTCCCCCTGTGGTTTCCCAACAACTTCTACTTCATCCACATGTATAACCCTTTTTTCTTTGACAACCCCTGCTTTTTGCTGTAACTCAGCAGTACCCAAGGATTTCCCCCTCATTTAGCTAAAGCCTTTGGTAATTGGCCCAATCTCTTCTTCTCTACCATAACTCTATCCTCATCCAATGTTTAAGAGGATGAGCATCACAACTAGGCAGCTCCCCAGATCCTTGAACACCTTGCCTTCCCTTATTTTTCCCTTGTTCCACTCTAGCCATCCACTTATATCCACCAAGACCGTCTCTCCTGGAACATCACACAATTTTGGATTTATTTTATTAAAATTCAAGCATCTCAATTTGTGCCCACAGCTTGTAGTCCATCCATTTCTCCCACTCATTGTCTCCTCTTACACTTGCTCTTCATTTTCATAGCGTCTTTCATGTCCCTACTGTTTTTACTTTATTCATTAGGCAGCTTCTGTCCAATGCTTCTACCAGTCAACCATTCTCATGCCAATATCTTTAAAGTCTTATTGTATTTCCAGGATTGCAACATTACCTACACCTGCGCCCAAGTTGCTTAGCCTGGTACAGAATATCTTAACAAAGGCAGACCATGGTACTATAAAAATAAGTCATGGTCTTTAACGCAATCAGGCTGTCCTTGCTACCCAGATATGCTTCTTTGTTCTCCTAGGCAGCTACCCTTCCCATTTTCCATGGCTAATTTAAAACTCTTCCTTTCTCCTCAAGTCCACAAAGAACGAAGGCTACCACTTAACTAAAAAAAGAAAAGTCATCAGAAGATTTGTCTTCAGATTTCCACTATCAAATCCATACATAACTATCTTTTCATACTTCCAATATGAGACAATCTTTCCATTTGGTTCTGAATCCTTTGACTTCACCTGACTGATTAACTAACCCCTCTCTTCTGAATCATCCTGCTTATTGTCTGCCTACTTCCATCCTAGTTCAATCAATACTACTGAATGAATAAAAGAAAAAATATGAATAAGTGACCAACCACCTATTATTAAGTACTAGGGTACAGTTTGAATGCTAATTAAATGATATGCTTCTTTATTAATTTAGTCATTTCATGTAAGTATGGAAATAAATTATGGTATATTCACACAATAGAATACTAATATAGACAAACAAAATAATAAATTAATAAATAAAAATACAACAACATGAATATCACAGATATATTGGTTTTTAAAAAGCACTAAAGAGTATAATTCCATTCAGTGAAAAGTTCAAGAGCTGGTAAAAGTAATTTATCACAGAAGTCAGAATAGTGATTATCTCTGAAGGAGGGCATATAGACCAGGAAGGAATATGAGTGAACTTCACAGAGTGCTAGATGTTTGATGTATCTTTGTCTGGGTGATGGTTATGTGAGTGTGCATATTTGTTTAAAAATCATAGAATCTACACTTAAAACTAGTGCACATTTTATATATTTTTTATCTCTTTATTAAAATAAATGGTAGAGGATTTTTACTTTCTAGTTCTTTCATATATCTTGCAATTTCTAAGGTAATTTACTACATATAAGCACTGAACTATTCAATGTTTTCAAAAGGAAACAATATTTCTCTCCTAAAATATTAAAGTTATTAAGAAAACATAAGATTGAAGTTCATTAGTAACTTATTCTTACCTAGTAGATTACTATGCCTTCCTGCTAATGTAGTAGCTTTAATACAATACACTTTTATTCTATAAAAAAATTAAGCAAAGGGCTTATTGTAGCAAAGTTTTCATTGAAAAGATCATTTATAAATATATTCAAGTTGCTGCATACTTTATTTTAAATATATGGTCCTAGCTGATTAGTTAGTGAATACATAAAATTGCTTAATCATGTCTGAATCTATTTTGCTTTTAATAAATGATGATTTACCTTTTTATTATCATCCAGTACTGTATTCATACTCTCTATCCACAAAGTATCAATAGGACCATCAAATACAACCCATTTCCGGTCAGGTGTTTCTGATAAGGCAAATTCTCTAAAAGTGTTAGCCACAATACCATCAGTCCACTGAGGAAAAAAAGGAAGAATTGGAAACCACCCTTTATAAAATTGAATTTAGCAGTAACACTATGAAAACACTTAAAATAAGAGAGTTGAGAATGTTTACGTTGTAGATTACCTCATGAGACACTGGGTCAAACTGTCCAAAAAGTTGGCCCATAGTAATAGATTTAGGATTTACAGTCCTATAAATGACCTTTTCTTCCTCTCCATAGCCACGTTCATTCATAAGAGTTAGAGTATCAGCCAGAATGTGTAGAACTTTTGTTTTACCAGCAAAAGGCTCTCCTACTAACATAAAACTATATAAGAAAGAATAAGATTCTTTTAAAAATGTAAATTCATTTATACTAATACATAGAACTCTATTCTGCTGTAATTACTATATATAATTTTTGAAGTTATATGATTTTTGTTCAGCCATGAGGAAACACCTTTAATCTCTGCACTAGTTAACTCTAAACCAAATTGTCCACATTAATATCATTTTCTCTAAGAGGGAATATAATAAAAAGTCTCTAAATGAAAATGAAAACTTAATATCTGTATGCTTTTTAAAAACTAAAACTTAAAAAAAATAAAAAATAAAAACTGAAACTTGGGGCTCCCAAAAAAGAGTAGTAGAAAAGATTTTTATTTCTAACATCTCCACTTGGCTATACTAATTATTATTAGTAATTATTATTATTTGCTCTTTGTCAAATATTTCTGGATCCTTTAACTTCCTGGCACATATAGGGCTCCTGGCCCTCTTTTGGGAAGACTAGGTAATTAGTTCTAACCAAGAGTAGTACATGGAAAATGATGGGGATTACTTCTGAGCAGGGGTAGATAATAGCTAGGGAGAAATCTTATGGAGTTCTTTTTCCCCTTTGGCATAGATCTAACCAACAATTTTGGGATGGTACCTACTCTAACAGCCTGGGTCCCCTAGTGATTATAATGAGCATAGCCACCCTGTAAGAAATAAATAAATCTATGTTTGATATCTAGAAGGGGAGAAAGTGTGCTTGCTCTAATAAAAAGAAATAGAAAGTGTGTTTGCCCTAATATTGGCACAGAAGTCAGATTGTAGATGAGAAATTAACTGTTGTCAGAGATTAAAAGATTGGCAATAATTGTTATGCAATGATGAAACATCTTGTAAATTTATCCCTTGAGATAACCTGGAAAACAAGACAATATAACTAATGAAATTGGAGTTTTAGGGGAAAAATACAGTAAACAGAATGTTTTTAGTATATAAAGGCAACTAATGACTGCATTTAAGAAACAGATCATTCTAAGGCCGGACAACTGCCAAGGAGACGCCCTTGATGTCTCCTTCACTTTACACTTAGGACTAAATGTGGAACCTCTATTTCCTATGCCTAGGTCAATTTCATATGAATTTCCTAGGCCTCAATTCCTTGAATGGATTGTGTCCATTTTTGATACATTCATTCATCTTGCCCCCAGTGGAAGGGACTGTGTATATTAGTTTCCTGGCCAAGGAACCCATACACCTATATATACCCCAAGACTAAAAGCCTAAAGGGGGAGACGGGGAAAGACCGGGAGAGAAACAGAGAGAGCTTTTCTCTCCCCACTTGAGTTCTCTCT
>CAUYON010145917.1:0-13401 GCA_963573935.1 Arctocebus calabarensis
GGACAGATGTCGTGTGCTGTGTTCTCATACGACAGAAGGGATGGGAGCCTGTATGACCCTCTTCAGTAAGGGCACTAATCCCAGTCGGGAGGGGTCCACCCTCATGACCTAATCACCTCCTAAAGTCTCCACTGTCACAAGACACTTCTGCCACCACTTGTCAGGGCCTAGGTCTCGGGCCCAGCTTAACTAGGTTCTGGATGCGGACCCCTAAGTTATCTTGTTCAAGTGCAGTTTCTCTTAGGTGCCTGAGGGCTATCTACTTTAGCTGGAGAGAGAGAGAGAGAGAGAGTGAGCGAGAGAGAGAGAGAATCTTAGAGAGAGTAAAGGAGTCTTCTTAGAAAGATAGATCTTAGTCTTTAGCGGAGCTTGGTAATCTTCAGCAGAGACTCCGTGCTGGCGTTCTGCAGGCAGGAGAGGACACAGAGTCAGAGTAAGTGAGTTCATGATAGAATGCACATGCTCCTGACTGCCTGCTTCTCCAGCATAATATAAGGCTCTCCACAGGTGTAGAGACTGCCAATTCACCACTGCTCTCATCTCCTGCGCTGTCATGCTTATTAGGAGAGCCAAATCCCTCTCTGTGCCCTTTCCACCAAGGTGTTCCACTATTGAGCTATAGAGGTATTTCTTTTAACTCTCACTCCTAGCCATAGGCTATATGGTCTGCAACATTTAATAAATAGTAAATGTATATAAAAAGAAAATTATATTAAAACAAAGGTAATGAATACTCAAAACTCATCATTTCCTAATTGTTTTCCTATAGTTTATTGTTACTAATCTCTTGAGGTTACTTACATATATTGTATCTGTATGCAATACTAAATGCAACGGCCTAAGGATAAACAGGGATCAGAAGCTATGAGCAATCAGAATATAGAAGAAAAAGGAAACACGTTTAGACCAGAGGGAAAGAATATGTGATAGAGTAAGGGCAGAACCTGAGAAGAAGATTCCAGACACTTTTTTTTTTTTTGCAAGAAGGATCCCAGGGAGGTTGGAAGAGCTGCAAGCCAGGATTAATCTGAACAAGGCAAGGGCACCCCTTCTCTGAGACAGGTAGGTAAGTTGAGAAGATAGGTGAGGATGGAGGAAGTTTGTCACTATGATCTTGTGACCTATTGACTGAAATTCTAAAGTTGCTCAAGAGAAAACATTTATAGATTATATGTCTGAAAACTAGACAATGGTATTATAGGAAATGACATTTCTAAATCCCAGATAAGCAACGTGGAACAGCAATGCTTTCTCAGCTCCCCCTCTACAAAGGTTATGACAGGGGAAGCATGACCACAGTTAAAAATTTGATAAGGGCATAATCACTCTGTCTTACAAGAATTCCAAAAGGAAGGTTGCAGGATCTCAGAATTTCATAATTCTATAAGGAAAGTGTTAAGATGAAAGAGACACTGTGCATACCCTCATCCCCCATCGTACTTTCCTCCTCTTCCATAGTCCTAAGTCCCCTTTTTACCTTCCTACAAGTGTGGCCACCTGACTAAATTCTGGCCAATGAGATGTCAATGGAAATGTCATGGAAAAGTTTAAAAACTGTTCCTGAAAACACTGGTGTGGCATGACCCTTACTTCTTTCTTCATCTCTCATTCTTGTTGGCTGGAATGCTTACAAGATGGCTATAATTGAAACAGCATCTTGGACATGAGGGAACCTTGGAAATTGAGACCATGTAAGGATAAAAAAAAGTTGTAAGGACCCAGGGTTCCTAAGCACTTTTTGGAATAGATCCACTAGATGAAGCCTGCAATGCATACCTCTGGACATTCATGTGAGAGTGCGATAACCATGCATCTTGTGTGAGTTGCTGCTGTTTCCAGCCTCTGTTATAATCACAGCCACAACCAATCTTAACTGATAACAGAAGACAACTGTACAAGACAACCTGGTTGGGGGGATCAAGATTGTGTTCTGTTTGTAGCCCAGTTAGAGGAAAACAGATCACTTTTCAAAAGCTTTCCAGACACTTACGAAAGTGAAAGGCATAGGACTCAGTAATGAGCCTGGGACAAAAGTGTAAAGGGAACTCCATCCCAGAGAAATAATCAGGATGTCTGCTTCTCTTACCAGAGACCATGTTACTCTAATCAGATCATCAGATATTGAACCTCTGACATTCTCTCCTCTCTTCTCTCCTCCCTCACTCTCTCTCTCTTTCTCTTCTGTCTCCTTCTTAACAAAACTCTAAAATTCTTAAAAAATTAGTTCTCATACTTCTCTATAGCCTGTTCTAATTCTGTGCATTATGCACCATGAACCTGAAGATTAATGAGGAAGATAAATGATGATGATAATGATATAGGAGAGGAGAACTCCAACTAGATATTTGATAGCCTCTTTTCAGAAAATTCTTCCTCATGTTTGACTTAAACTCCCATTTTTTTAGTACTTTGTCTCTGTCTGATACAGCTGTAGCTCACCTGGGGTTTCCAATTTATGACAGGACAGCAGAATTGACAATAATATGGCTTTTCCAGTGAAATTAATGCCTGCTATTCAGACGGCAGGATGATAACAAAAGGACAAAAATTCCAAAGACCAGTAGAAGGCATCTCCTTATGCCTTATGTTATGATGTCAAGAGTAACATAATGTCACTGTGCTCCATCTTCGCAGGATAATTAAAAACTAAAGTAACATTGCTGCTGTAAATGCTTGGTTACCCCATCACCCATCATGTTTGTTACCTTCCTAGAATGTGCACCAGCACAGAGTACTTAAGGTTGACCTTGGGCCAATACCTTGTGGCAAATAGTACTGTGCCAGTAGGTTGAAACTCTGACTTTACTGACCTGATTTAGAACTCAAACTCCACTGTTCGATGCTGCAAGATGTAAGTATGTTCTTGGGGAGAAATTAGATGGAGGAAAAATTATATAATTGATCTCAAACCACAGGGCTTGAGCATTTAGTTGTGACTTGTTTGAGTCCTGTTCTTTAAACTGTTTTGGGAGCAGGAGAGGAAGGTGCTACAGTCTGAATATGTAGGAAGAGCTCTGTTTGTCTATACAAGCTGAATTTCACATATATGCCAGTCAATATGCCATGTACTTGGTGTAAACTCTGTAAGTGTGCACAGGTGACCTCAACAAGTGGGAACAAAACCAACTGGCCCCTTTAGAAACAGAACCTACAGGTGAAGCCTCATGCAATATAACTAGGTTGCCATTTTTTGAGCTCTTCCTATGAGTCAGGCACCTAGTTAAACATCTTCCCATGTCAAGGAGTCAGATGGGAGAAAGAGAAAATAAATCAAGCAGGCAATGTAAGCAGCGCTGGAATAGTGGCTTAGGGAACCTGTGTCCAGTGGGAGCATTGATATTTTAATGACACAAATGGCCTCTTATTTAGCTATGCTAGTCAGAACAGTATCAAGTTTGCTCCCCTCTCCTCTTCCCTACCCACCCCAGTGCCTATGCCCCTACATACCTTCAGTCACCAAGGCCACCAATTCTGACTCAGAAACATCTCTAGCCCTCTTTATCCCATGACCACTGCTTAAGTTCTGGCCCTCGGCCTTTCTTGCTTTTTAACCATTCTTCACTCTCTGGCCCTCCCAATCCATTTTCCACACTGCTGATGGGAGTACTTTTTAGCAGAGGGGCCCTGATAGGATCACTATGACAGGCTCTGGGCTTTCTGTAGGTAAGAGGAGGAAGTGTCCAGTTCAAGACCAGCCCATGTGAGCAGTGCTTCTGGTAAGTAAGTGGTGCTGCACCCAGCACCCAAAGAGACAGAACAACAGGGGCTTCACAGGCTGCTGTGCTCCAAGGAAGGAGACAGCCAAGAAGTGAAGAAGTGGGACTCCTAGAAATGTAGGATTTCACCTGCTCTGAAGTTCTCTATGCAAATGCCCCGTGCTTTCTGTCTCACTCTTAAAAATAATCTTTGCACTTCATGTAGCACCTTTCATCAGAGGTCTCACAGAAGGAGTGAGTTTTTCAAAACAGTCTTCCTGCAGACCTCATAAGCAGACATCCTTTTCCTAACAGTGCCTAAGGGCATGGGAAGAAGGTGTAGCACACAGGGCCTTAGTGCTTCCTTGGGGGTTTTCATTCTGCATCTGCATTCCCTTTTGTCCTCCTGAAATTTTATAGCAGAATTCCTGTAATATGAAGAGGAAAGTCAATGCTGCTGTGTGTGTGTGCATGTGAGTAGTGTGTGTGTGTGTGTGTGTGTGTGTGTAAGAGAGAGAGAAAGAGAGAGGGATGCAAAAAAGAAAGACATCACAGAGAAGAACCAAATGATTAGCAGTGGCTGTCACCTCCTTTGGGGAGGAGAATGGGTGGAATGATTGTTGTATTATTCACTTGAGGACTGTTTATTTATTTTATTATTATTATTATCATTATTATTTTATTTATTTATTTTTTTTTGTAGAGACAGATTCTCACTTTTTCGCCCTCGGCAGAGTGCCGTGGCGTCACACAGCTCACAGCAACCTCCAACTCCTGGGCTTAGACGATTCTCTTGCCTCAGCCTCCCAAGTAGCTGGGACTATGGATGCCTGCCACAACGCCCAGCTATTTTTCTGTTTTTGCAGTTTGGCCAAGGCTGGGTTTGAACCTGCCACCTGTGGTATATGGGGCCGGTGCCCTACTCGATGAGCCATAGGCACCGCCCGAGGACTGTTTATTTTTTGCAAAGAAAGTTTTATATATTGCTTGAGTGATATGAAAAAGCAATCTACTTTTATTATAAACTATCATAAATACTGGTGAAATAAGTAGTGAGGTGTTTTAGTGTGGCAGTATACCAGTAGCATGCAAAGATATTAATTAAGCCAATCTTTGAATATTGCATTTGCTTATTGAATATTGCTGGCTTTCTCAGATGTAAAGAAATCAAAAGAAAAGTATTTTTCCTAGTATGTTTTTAATATAACGTACTTATTTCTTTATTGTTGTGGTAGTTAGATAGTTTTATGTTTGTTGAAACTCAGAGAACTATACATTAAAAAAGCAATGAATTTTATTGTATGTTAACTATACCTTGAAAAATAGAAAAATAGGTTATCCTTAGACGATGCTTAACCATCCACAAGTAACAACTTACCCATAATTGAGGATTTATTGTGTATAAGACTATTTCTCAGCTTAGATACAGTGCTTTATGTAATCCTTTCAATGAGCTTGATACTGCTATTACTTCCATTTAACAGGTGAAATAATGGATTCTCAGAGACATAACTCACACAGCCACATAGCTAGTAAGTGACTGACCTGGCATTCGAACTCAGGTCTGTGTGTATCCAAAACTGCAGCTTTCACATCCTGTGCCTGCACTGTCTGCACATGCCAGTGAACGTGGTCCATGTGCACATACCAGTGAATATGGTTCATACTAATGAATGTGGTCTAAGTGCACACCATCTTGAAGTACTGCTTGAGCTCCGAGCTGCCCTTGGCCTCTCTGAGAAGAATCTGAGGTGAACTCACTTCAAGTGCATGCTTGATCATGTGTTCCGGGTTCCTCCTTTATGTCTGAGTAAGGCTGACGTCACCAAATGTGATAGTCTACACTCTCCATATTTCTATCTTACTGCCCCAAAGCAGGTGTGGTGGCTGATGTTGCAGGCATCCTCTTGGCCAACTTCTAACTAACAGTCTGCTGCAAATGGACTGACCTCATCACAAAAAGGAAACCAGAGGCAATTGGATCCACTTTATCTGGCCCAGTCCCTATTAGACCCTGTCCTGAGAGACTCATCGTCCATGGTGTATCCTTTAGTCTTCAGAGTAACAGCCCACCCGAATGCTAGGGATCCCTTTCTGAGATGGAATCTAATTCAAGAGCACTCCAGGGACAGGAGTGACATGCCAAATTGTTATTTGCCTGCTTGTTTGCAAGCTCAAGCTACTTGGGCGACCTGTCCCTAGGAGGGAGGAAACCATCAGGTATATCAAGAAGAGGTAAGAGGGCAGGGAACCAGGATTTCCATTGGCTACCAAAAGTTCCCCCATTACCCTTCAGTCACAGGTGCTCAGAAACAGAACTGGATGGCAGAGTGAGGAGGGGGTCAGTTTGGGGAGCCTAACCACGTGCACTTGCCAGGAGCTAAAACTAACCTCAGTTCCAGTTCCTTAAAAGGCCACAGGTTCTTGAGAGGGGAGTGGGTACTGGAGGCAGGATTTAGGGGTCAAGATTTTGGAGAGGAGCACGGGACCAGGGTTAGGGCATGAGCTTGGGAGAAGGCCCAGGGATACTGGGCAGGGGAGTGGGGGCCTGGGGAGAGCCCCCAGGACAGGGTGGAGTGCGGGCTGCTGCCCAGGGGCACTGTATCCGGTGAAAGCTGCTGTTTCCCGGAAGAGGAGAGAAGGTCTTAGGATTCTTGAGCGGGTGCAGAGTCAGGAGAGGGCTCAGGATCATGGTGGGGTTGGGGGGAGCAATGCAGATTCCTGAGAATGACTTGAGATGAGGAGAGGGCCATGGGATCCGGAAAGGGAGTGGAACCCCGGGAAAGGGCACGGGATCAGCAAAGAGCCCCAGAATGTTGTGGGGTGTTGGGATGAATGCAGGATCCTGGAGCGAGGCAGAGAATTTAGAGGGGACCTGGGGGAGGGATCCCGGGAAGAAAATTGTATTCAGGAAATGCCTGTGGGTGCAAGAGAAGGGCACAGAGTCCGCGGAAGGAGTGCAGATGAGAGGCGGGGCACAGCTTGGGGACCGGCGCGGAATCTGGGGAGAGAAGCTGAGTCCAGGAAAGGAAGGCGGTATTCAAGGAAAGGGTACAGGTTCTAGGGAAGAAGTGTAGGGTCCGGAGAAGGAGCGGGGGAGGGTGAGTTTAGGACAGGAACGCACTGAGTGCAGGTAGCCATGCGGAATTGGGAGAGGGGTGCGGGGTCCAGGAAGGGAATTCAGACTCCAGAGAAGGACCGCGGAGTCCCAGTACGGGACGCGGATTTGGGGAGAGAAACAAGGGGTTTCAGAGGTGGGGACACAGAGTGAGACCTTAGCGGGCTCAGGCTCTTCTCTACCTGTTCAGATGTAGTCGTTATCCACGTCCCGGCAAATGTACCACAGGATCACGTAGAGGATGAGCAGGATAGCGAAGAGGAACAGAGCCACGAAGATGGCCTTAGTCACTGGGGACACCAGGGCCTGCATGGTCCTGCCGAAGGGGCGCCGCGGGGCCCTGGGGGAGGAGCAGCGACAAGAGTAGCGGTGACTGCCACCTGCACGTCTAGAGCAGTGCCGGGACAGGGAGGAAACTTGCCCTGGCCAGCATTCCTGGCTGCGCCTGCGCACTGCCCAAAGCGTCTTGGGATTCGGGCTTGCCCAGAGCTGGCGGAGGCGGGAGGTCTAGGAGAACACCTCACTCGACTCCCTAAGGGTGCAGCCGGCGGGCTCAGCCCGGCACTCACTCAGTTGGAATCAAATGAGCTCAGAGCTGAGACAGAACTGTCAGGTGCTGGTGGGGCACCTCTAGAGAGGACTCCGGGTCTGGTTGAGGACCCTAGGCTGGGTAATAGCGGAAAGTGCCCCTTTCTTTGTCCCAGGGCATCCTTAAGGGGTGATCCCTTTTTTCTCCCCAGCATCCCAGGAAAGTGTAAACTGGGGTGGGGGGGTCATAAGCCAACCATCTCCGAATACACTATGCCTGACATTGCACGCAGACACTTTCCTACACACGGTGAATGGTTCTGTGCTGTTTGTAACCATCCCTAAGTGATTCTTTAAGAAGGGAGGAGCCAAATGTGGCAGAACTCAGACCTGGGCTGCTGGATCAAACCCCGCCCCTTCTGAAGGATCAACTGGGCACACCCAGCATCTGTCTGGAGGAAGCCCAAGTCCTGCTCTGGTTGCTTTTTCTCTGTAGCACTTCCCTCTCCTCTGGAAGGAGGTAAAGTCGATTATGCTACGGGTCAGTTGTCACCAGTCTGACTTCCACTCTGTCTTCTAATAGTGGAACTACACCAGCAGCATCTGCATCTCCTGGGGACCGGTTAGGAAACAGCATCTCAGGTCCCACTCAGCCCTAGCGATGGAGAATCTGCATATCAACAAGGTCCTCAGGGACTCCTGGGCTTGTCAACAGCTGCTAATCTTGAAGTGGTGGTCTTTTGTGCCTATACCTACGGGAGCCTATGACTCACTAAATTTAGAGCTTCTGTCTTCAGCTGTAGGGTGGAATCAGGAAGGTAGTCTTGAGTGGATCCTTTTTAGAAGCTCTGTTAATGAGCGTATGGCACATAGCAAGAGCTGTTCTTTATGGGCACGGTTTCATTAAGAAGAAATTTTTCATCACTGAGTAACAAAGACTGTCAAGAAAAGTTGCCCTTACTGGCTTGAAGCAAAAAGGGAATTATACTTTTCCTCCACCCTGATCTTTATTTTCTCCTACTCTCCCTCTTGTTGCTTTCTCATGTAGAAATAGATGAATAAATAAATCATGATTTCTCCACTCTACACATCAACCCTGTGGTCTAGTCTATTCTAGTGGGAGGGAGAAATGGTATTTTACAAATGGAAATGTTAGAAAACTCGATTGTCAGATCTGAAAGCATCAGCTGCACAGAACAGATCACCTTTCCTCCTGCAGCTGTCAACATAAGGTTTGCCAGCAACCATCGGGAATGAGTTGATGTTGGAAGGACCAAGGTCACTTCCACTTTCAGGGATGTTATATGCAATTCCTAAATTGTGAACGTGAATATCTCTGAGTACACTTAGCTTACTTATTTAAAGCAAGGAGTGTTTCCCTCTGTCTCTGTTGCTAGATTTCTCCATTTATGACCACTTTTTCTGAGTTTGTTTTCTTAGATTTTCTGTATTGAATATTTTTCTATTATGATAGCAATCTCCCTTCCGCAGCATCGAGCTAGGCCAGTGGTACAATACAGTTTGCCAAATATTAAGCATATACTGTGTGTAGGGTACTAAAGTGCTGCACAAGCAAGGCAGCAATTGGTAGGACAGAATCCGGGTCTAGACTAGTGGAGTCCACTGAGGCACGGTATCTGCTCTACTCATGTACAAATGAGGTGGTAAGATGACAGATGGAAAAGCGGTTGGTTTTCAGTGATAGGATGGGAGAAAATGTCACAGAAGATAGCAGTAGGAGGCAGAGGGTAAAGTCACTGCAGGTGAAGGAAACTCCAGAGCAAAGACAGAAAAGTGTCAAGGGTCTATCTTATTTGAGAGGTTCAAGTAGGTTATTCTGTGTCCAGAATGCTGGACACAGTACATGGGCACTGGGCAGGGCAAAAGGATCTCAAATTCTGATGCCAGCAGGGGCCAGACAGGTCATAAAAATGAATGAAGATGCTCATCTATGGGAGAAATATTGAACCAAGCGTAGGGACCAAATGTTTTAAAAGATTAAGCCATAAATTCAGATTTCAATGTGACATCTTCCAATTGTTAAATGCTGGTGACGTTGAAAAGTGAAAAAGCATCAGTCCTCCTTATCTCCCACACTTACGTATTTCTTCCCTGTTTCCCCACACAGGACTCTCTTCTTTTCCTTGTATTCCTGCCTCCTAGGACCCTGTAGTGTCCAGCAGAGGTGATCTGTAAGCATGACAGGTAATAGATGGGAAGGAGTGAAAGGAGAGCAGAGGAAGAGTGACTCCTCACCCCCACCATTTCTAAAGTTCTAAGAAAGGGTTGGGAAGAGAAAGCTCCAGGCTAATTGGAACTATCGAGTTCACATGCTCTCTAGACAGTCAAGGGCTAAACCCCTGGCAGTTGCTCCCTCTTTCTCTTGGAAATAAGTACCACCCAGGAAGCCAAAATGAACAATTTATTTAGCAGCTTTAGTGGCAGAATATTTTATATATCAAAAAAATTGCTCTCTACACATTTTAAGTGTATAATTCACTGCACTTTAATTTTGAGTATGATGTTTGCTGTACATTTTTTGTAATGCCCTTATCAGCTTTAGGAAGTTTTCTTCTTTTTCTAGTTTGTTCTTGTCATTTTTTTAAATCATAAAAGGATATTGGATTTTGAAAAATGCTTTTTCTGTATTTATTGAGACAATCATGTAGTTTTGTCTCTTATTCTATTAATAAAACACATTACATTAGTTGAGTTTTCAGATGTTGCCTTGCATGCATTCTTGGGATACATGTAAATCCCACTTGGTCATTGTATGTGATGCTTTTTATATGACACCAGATTCAGTTGGTTAGTATACTGATGAGAATTTTTGCATCTATCTTCATGAAAGATATAATTGTCTCTTCTCACAATGCTTCTCATATTCCCAGGCACTGGGAAGGCTATTTAGGTTTTTGCTCAAGATCACTTAGAGATTAATCATGTTGATGCACATGTAGAAACTGACCCCTGACATGAGCCAAATTTACTGAGCCCTCATAAGAATGCTCTGACCCCCCCCCTTTGTGGATATACCTAGGTAGAACATCTCTTTTCTCTTGTCTGAACTGTGTCTAGTTTATTCCTGGCAAGATAGCCACTCTCTAAAAGAGCCTTGACCTGGAAAATAGTTAGATCTGTCTGTGTCAATAAGGAGAAGCACAGAGGAAGCACATAAAGAAAACACATGAAATAACAGAAGCAGTTTTCCACATACAGATCTGCAAAAGAAGGGTACTGATAAAGGCTGATGAGATCTGATAAGTTCACACAGGTGCTATACTCAATCCACAGGTAGGGAGCCAGGAAGATGAGATGAACCAATGGGCTAATGCCTTTTTTAGCATCCAGAGCATTTTCCAACCACATTTTCTATGGTAAGTTCTAACTGGTGGGTTTAGAACAAGCAAGCATGTATTACATGGGGTTACACTGTGACTAAGAGGTAGCTAGTATGGCATATCTGTGTAGACCATGTGAGGTGTTGGAGTCAGTTCAGCAAGCTAAGTAGCTTATATTTATATGTTTCAGAAGGAGATGGTCACCAGGAGGTGGTTGTATAAGGCAGATATCTAGATTAATCAAAAAGGAACTTGGAGGAGATGGAAAATGGGAAACTTTGTCAAAAGTAACTAAGCTCTGCTTCTAATATGAGAAAGTTAAACCTACAATGTGTTCAAAATGGTTACTGTGGCAATGTAAAGTTATAGGAATTCATTACATTCATTAAGCATGCCCTGACTTTTGTTTGTGTGTTTTTTAGATTCCAGAGCTCTAAAAAAGTTTATTCTAATAATATTGTAAATTTATCAGTTATTTTAGCAGAGGGAAGGAGCAGCAGAGAAAGTGAACCTATAATTACTCAACAGCGATAACTCTTAGAAACAATGTTGAGTAAATAAGTCACAGAAGAATACATGTAGTTAATTATCATTAACATACATTAACATATATCAACCAAAATATAATTTAAAGAGAAAAATTGTGCGAAAAAACTAAAATTAAGTCAAGTAAATTATAGAAACAAAATTCGAGAGAGTGGTTACCTCTGGTGAAAAAAAACATAGTTGGGACAGGAGTATGTATGGTATTAGTAACATTCTTATTCTTGTTGGTGGGTCCAATGCTGTATTTTATTTTGTTATGTTTAATAACTTACATAGATCCCCTTGAATATATTAATCACTCCCTAAAAAATATCTAAAGGGCTTAAGTTATCAGAGTTGGCAATGATGGGAAATTAGAAGCTTTAGTATATGTGAATACATCAAGTGACAAACTCATAACTCCAAAATACCCTGGGGAAAAAGGGCCTAATAGAATGATAGTGAATTAGTTTAAGATGTAGAGTTAAATATTTTCATCCACTAAACCAAATTCTTAATGAGGAAAATAGTACTGAGCAGTATTGCATATGAACAAGGCTTTAAACTTGGAGAAGTATCTGTGCTATGTCCACTGATGTTGCCACATTGCTGACCTTGTCATGAGCAAGGTTGGGTCTATAAAATGTGATGAGTTCAGGGCGGCACCTGTGGCTCAAAGGAGTAGAGTGCCCGCTCCATATGCCGGAGGTGGTGGGTTCAAATCTAGCCCCAGTCAAAAACTCCAAAAAAAAAAAAAAAAAGTGATGTGTTCAGGCCATTGGAAACCAACAAGATCTCACACAGTGAATAAGGAAGAATAACCTGGCCCTCAAATTTTATTCTGGGAGAAGGGCTTCAGAGCAGCTACAAAAACAGTGGGAATTTTCACTTCTAGCAAGAAGGAACAGGCATCATCCATAGGGAGAATGTAGGTTGTGGCTGAGAAAGGAGGTCAAATGTAATGGCAGAGCAGCAGCATCACACATCTAGCCTGAGGAGTGTCAAATGCTCTCATAATAGGCTGTGGAATGAGGCTGCTGACATGCTCTCAGACCCAAGCAAGGAGTATTAAAGATCTGGGCAGAGTTGATCCTCAGGACAGGCCTCAGTGACTCCTAATCAATGAGAGTGGGGAGGAATAGGGCCTGACAGTCTACACAGTGCTTCAAGAAGAAGGATGAGAACAGGAGACTCTCCTTAGTGGGAATTTGTGTGGTTTATCCAATTCTACTCCATGGCTGGAGTTAATTTCTGCCCTCACTCTGCCCTGCTTCAACTGTCAAGCTCTTTCTTCACCTTTCCTTCACAACTAACCCTCACCTGGCTTATTTCTCCTCTCCTCTCCATTCAGAAAGCAATAGACAAAATGGTTGAGTAGACCGAAGGGGCGCATCATGGTTGCAAATGAATTTAGAAATATTCCAAATTGTTGTTCTGTTTTAATCCCAATATCTTAATAGTCCATACACCCAAGGACTAAAACTCTCACAATGATGTATTAGTAAAAAGGAGACATCAAGAGCCTAAAATGTGAATCCAATGTTAGGAACCGGGTGTTGCCCAAGGTGCATGCTCCCCCACAATCTTAAGCCTCACCCAAATCAAGCCTCAATTTCCAGGGCAAATAAATAACACAATCTGGAATCTGGTAAAATGATACTCAGTGGCCCAAGTGCCCAAACAAACTTCCTGACTTGGAAGAGTTAGCCTATAAGGTTGAGGCATAAAGTGTTTTGACTTTGTATTCATTTATACTTCAACTCATTCAAATAAATATACATGCATTTATTTTAAAAGATCAATGGCCTGTATTTCTCATTCTCAGTACACTTATGATCACTGGATCAACTTCTGCATTGTCACTGAATTTTCAGCGCTGTGGGGTTATGCAACTATAGATCTTCTTTATTATTATTAAATTATAGCTGTGTACAGTAATGCAATCATGGGGTACAATGTGCTGGTTTTATATACAGTTTGAAATATTTTCATCAAACTGGTTAACATAGCCTTCACAGCATTTTCTTAGTTATTGTGTTAAAACATTTGTATTCTACATTTAGTAAATTTCACATGTACCCTTGTAAGATGCACCATAGGTGTGGTCCCACCGATTGCAACTGTAGATCTTGTCAGCACTTTCTCTTCAAATCCTAGGCAGGTGTGTTGACACAGAAGCCTATTCTTTAAATCT
>CAUYON010145920.1:0-10130 GCA_963573935.1 Arctocebus calabarensis
AGAAGCATGAATCCCATGTACTCAAGTTTGATATGAGGACAATTAATGACAATTATTGACACGGTGGGGGTGAAGGAAGGGGAGAGCAGAGAGAAGAAGAATGAGGGAGGGGTGGGGAAAGGAAGAGCAGAGAGAGGGAAGAAGTAAGGGGGGTGGGGTCTTGGGGTCTTGGTGTGTGCCACACCTTTCGGGGGCAAAACACGATTGTAAGAGGGTCTTTTCCTAAAAAATGCAACCAGTGTAACATGGTTTCTTGTACCCTCAATGAATCCCCAACAATAAAAAAAATATATATTTTGGACTTACATGTAAGGCATTCCAGGGGTAATTTCCAGGAAGCATGTTGGTTTTTGTTTCCACATTGTATTTTGGAAGATCATCCTAACACACAGCATAGAAAAAGAAGGAGAAAGGAAAAGAAGAAAAACAGGGAATAAAGAAAGGACAGAAAGAAAAAGAAAAGGAAACCACAGCAGAGGAGAAACCAGCAAAAGCAAACAAACAAACAAAAGCGACAACAACAAAAACTCTGGCACCATCAAGAAAAACAGATCAACTCCGCCAAAGGATCATAATGGAACTACTACAGAAGATTCCAAATATAAAGAAATTGTTGAAATGACATAAAGAGAATTCAGATTATGGATGGCAAACATGGTGAAGGAAATTGAAAGGAAACTGGAAAACTAGCAAAAAGAAGTCTTAAAAAGTCCTAAGAAATAAACAAAATTGAAGACAAAGTCACCAAGCATCTGAACAAAACTAGAAAAGATATAATGGAACTTAAAGAATTGAAGGAGGCATCTGAGGAATATAATATAGCTTCAACAATATAATATAGTTCAAAATATAATATCGTTTCAACAATAGTTGAATTTAAATCATGGAGAAGAAAGGAGTTTAGAACTTGAAGTCAAGGCTATTGAGCTAAACCAATCATTTAAGGAGGCAGAAACAAAGAGAGGAAGAGCAGATCAATCTCTTAGAGAGTTATGGGACTACATGAAGTATACAGATACACGAATTATAGGTGTCCCTGAAGGAAAAGAAGAGAGTTTCAAAAGCATGAAAGCTCCAGTTGATATTTTAGTTGAAAATTTCCCAAGCATTGCCAAAGATTCAGATATACGGGTAATAAATGGATATCAAACTCCAGGATAACACAATTCAAATAAAGCATCTCCTAGATACATTGTTATTAACCTAGCAAAAGCCAAAATTAAAAAAAAAAAATTCTGCAAGAACCAAGGCATTAGCACTATTGGATCTGCAAAGGTAAACCAATCAGGTTAAAAGCTGACTTCTCAGTGGATACTTTATAAGCCAGAAGGGAGTGGGCATCTACCTTCAATCTTCTCAAACAAAGCAAGTGCCAACCTAGGATTTGGTATCCTATAAAACTAAGTTTTATATTTTATGGAGAAACCCAATCTTTTGCTGACAAGTAAACATTAAGGAAATTTGTCCCTATAAGACCTACTCTGTAGGAAGTACTCAAACCTAAACTACACATATACCCACACAATGATCCCCCCGCAAAGTAAAGATACCGAGAAACTAAAGGACAAATCTTAGCAACCACAATGGCTCAAGTGATAAAATGAGGCAACAGAGTCCCATACAAGAGAAACAGAAACCCACTCTACTTATCAATTCTGATAATACATGTGAATAGAAACACAGGTTAGCTGATTGTAATAATAATAATAATAAAACCAAATGGTTGCATATAATGATGTCTTTTGGAAACATATCTAATCCCCAAGGACAAATCAAGATTTAGGGCAATGATTTTTATTGTGTTCTAAAATGATGTTTTGTATTTCTGTGATATCAGTTGTGATTTATCTCTTTTAATTTTTAATTGAGCTTATTAGGGTCCTTTCTTTTCTGTTTCTGATTAACCTAGCAAAAGGCTTGCCAATTATGTTTCTCTTAAAAGAACCAACTTGTTGTTTCATTAGTCTTCTGCATAGTTTTTCTTTTCTCAATCTCATTTACTTCTTCTCTGATCTTGGTTATTTCTTTTCTTCTCCTGGGTTTAGGATTGGTTTGCTATTCTTTTTCAAGTTCCTTGAGATAATTCATTAGATTGTTGATATATGGTCTTTCTGCCTTTCTGGCATTTAAGGCTATGAGTTTCCCTCTCAGGACTGATTTTGATGTACCTGACAGATTTTGATGATTTTTGTCCCTATTATCATTTAACTCAAAAAATCTTTTGATTTCCATCTTTATCTCCTCATTGACCCAGTGTTCATTCAGCAACAGGTTTTTAGTTTCCATAGCTTTTTGTGGAGATGAGTGGTTTTTTGTTTTGGAAGTACATTTTTTTAAAATTAAATCTTAGCTGTCTATATATTATGGGGTACAATGTGCTGGTTTTAAATACAATATTAAATACTTTCACCAAACTGGTTAACATAGCCTTCACTGCACTTTCTTAATTATTGTGTTAAGACATACACTTAGTAGATTTGACATGTATCCTTGTAAAGTGCACCATAGGTGTGGTCTGACCAATTACCTTCCCTCCACCTATCCTTCCCTCCTCCCTCCCCTCCTCCTTCTCATTCCCCTTTATCCTGGGCTGTAGTTTGGTTATATGAAAGTGTGGGTGCTTATATATTGGTTTCATATTAGAGCTGAGTACATTGGATACTTTTTCTCCCATTATTGAAATGCTTTGCTAAGAAGAATATGTTCTAGCTCTATCCATTTGTAAACATAAAAGAGATAAAGTCTTCATCTTTTTTTAAGGCTGCATAATATTCCATGGTATACATATACCACAATTTATGAATCCATTTGTGGATCGATGGACACTTGGGCTTTGTCCATGACTTAGCAATTATGAATTGGTCTGCAATAAGCATTCTGTTGCAAATATCTTTGTTATAAAGTGGTATTTTTGTCTTCTGGATGTATACCTAGCAGAGGAATTGCAGGATTGAATGGCAGGTCTATTTTTAGTTTTCTAAGTGTTCTCCAAACATCTTTCCTAAAGGAATGTATTAGCTTGCATTGCCATCAGCAGTGTCAAAGTGTTCCCTTTTCTCCACATCCATGCCAACATCTATAGTTTTGGAATTTTGTGATGTGGCTAATTTTATTGGAGTGAGATGATATCTCAAAGTGTTTTTGATTTGCATTTCTCTGATGATTAAGGATGATGAGCAATTTTTCATCTTTCTGTAGACCATGCATCTGTCTTCTTCAGAGAAGTTTCTATTCAAATCCCTTGCCCACAGTTAGATGTGGTCCCTTGTTCTTTTCTTTCATTTAAGTTCCCTGTGGATTCTGGTTATCAAACCTTTGTCAGAGACATAACCTACAAATATCTTCTTCCATTCTGAGGGTGGTCTGCTTGCTTTATATACTGTGTTCTTGGCTGTGCAGAAGCTTTTTAGTTTGATCATGTCCTATTTATGTTGGAATTGATTTCCAATTTTATTACACTGTGGTCTGAAAAGCTAAATGGTATAGTTTTTAATTTTTATTTTTTAATTTGTTCATACATGTCTTGTGATCTAGGATGTGGTCAGTCTTAGAGGATGTTCCATGTACTGATAAGAAGGGTGTCTATTTAGTTGTTTGGGGGCTAATGTCTGTTAGGCACATGTGTTCTAGAGTTCTGTTTAAATCCCTTGTTTTTTTGTTTGTTTGGTTTCTTCCTTCCTTCCTTCCTTCCTTCCTTCCTTCCTTCCTTCCTTCCTTCCTTCCTTCCTTCCTTCCTTCCTTTCTCCCTCTCTCTCTCTCTTTCTTTCTTTCTTTCTTTTTAGAGGATCTGTCCAGTTCCCTCAGTGGGGTGTTGATTTCCTTAGTGATTACAGTGCTGTTGTTTATTTATTTAGATCAAGTATAATTTGCTTTATGAATCTGGGTACTTCTGTATTAGGTTCATAAATATTTAGAGTTGTTAAGTCTTCTTGTTGAATTGTTCATTTCACCATTATATAGTGATCATTATTGACTTTCTTTACTTTTATTGATTTGAAGCCTATGTTACATGATATGAGAATGGCTATACTGGCTTTCTTTTGCTTTTCATTTGCATGTAATGTTGTTTTCCATCCTCTCACCTTAAGTCTAAATGAATCCTTGTGGGATATATGTGTTTCCTGAAGATAGCAGTTACTCAGCTTGTATTATTTTCTCATTCACCCAGCATTAGTCTCTTCAGTGGAGGGTTCAAGTCATTCACATTTATTGAAACTATTGATACATGTGGTGGATTTCTGTCTGTCTTACTGGGTAGTCCCTTATTTGTTTTATCTCTTGAGCCATTATGGTATCTGGGCTCTGAACTTGAGCATTTTAATAGTTTTATACTGATGGATGCCTATTTTGCAGGTCTGAGTATTTCCTGCATGGGAAGTCTGGTCTTTGTGCATTGCTTGTCTGAGAAAATCTTTGCTTTGTCACATTGCTTAGTGATTGCTTGTCTGAGAAAATCTTTATTTCTTCCTCATATAAGAAACTTAGTTTTGCAGGATACGATATTAATAGATGATCATTTTTTTCTGCTTTAGATGGCTAAGGATGGGTCCCTACTCCCTTCTGGCTTGCAGGGTTTCAGTTGGGACATGGCCATTTAGTTTCATTGGCTTTCCTTTTAAATTATCTTTAGTTTTCACCTTATTGCTCACAGGAGTGCCTCTTTTGTGTTTACTTTGGTGAGCCTAATGATTATGTATCATGGTTACTGCCTTATTACAATGACTCTCCCAGAAGAGAGTCCTGTGTACTTCTCGTACTTACCTATCTAGATTTCTAAAACAATTAGAGGAATTTTCCTCAATAATTCCCCAAATAAATTATTCAAACCTTGTGAATTTTCTTCTTCATCCTCAGCAATACTGATGATCTTTATGTTTGGCCTATTTACATAGTTCCACATTTCTTGTAGGATTTGTTCATTCTTCTTGGTACTTTGTTCTTTCTCTTGGACTGACTGGTTTAGCACAAAAGTATTATCTTCAAATTCTGATATTCTTTTGCCTCTTCAAGCCTATTCTTAAGCCTTTGAACCATGTTTTGTAATTCCACGAATAATTTTTTTTATTTTTGTAATTTCTGTTTCATTTTTCTTTAATACTTCAATGTTTTTAGTCATTTCCTGTACTGTTTTTGTGGCCTCTTTGTGTTGGGTTTCTATTTCCTCTTATGTTTCCTTGAGCTCACTTACAACCCATTTTCAAAATTCTCCACCTGCCTTTTTAGTCTTTTCATTTATTTTGGTATCCATTGATAAGGAGTTACTGTTTTTATTAGGAGGTGATCAAAAAGTGCTTCGACTTTTCATATTTCTGGAGTTTTTCCCCTTGTACTTTCTCATCTGGCCTCTCTATTGAGAGTCAAAAGTGTTATGTCTGGCTTATGGACTTTTCTCTGAGACCCAAAAGATCATTCCTTATTTTTGTCGGGGGGAAGACTGTGGGCCCTAAGTTGTCTATGGGTTTCTCTGCCTGATTTAATAAACTTATCAGGTTGCCTATGACCTGCTGTCTTCACCCCTTCTTAATAGTTGCAGTGCGTTAGGTTCCCTAGCTTACTCTTGGTGATGGTAGGTGGTACTTGTGAGTGAGAATCAGCCACATCCTGTTTGCTTGAGTTGAAAGATGCTGAAGGGCTATACTTTTATTCTCCCAGTTATTTTAAGATATGCATGAGAGTTAGCCAGCTGCAGAGATGTTCTTTTATGTTTGGGGTTGACTCTGGTACCCTAGGAGAATTCTTGAGTGTCCCAAGCTTTAGGAGGTACCCTTTAGTTCCTGGGGCATTCCTTGGTCTCCACCTACCACCAAAGTGGGGAAGAAGAGGACCAAGGCTGTTTGTTGATAGGTTGCATGAGTTTGAAAAGGTTTGCAAAGTTGGCAGGGCTTAGATATTGCTTATATGGCCCCTAGGGATAGAGGCACTTGTAGGATGGTTAGTGAAATCTCTCCAAATCAGCATGGCTGTTCACAGGGGAAGGTGCTAAATGCTAATCCACTAGTCTGGGCTATTTCCACCCTTATCCAGAAGTATAGTTTAGGTCTTCCTTCAAATGGCCACTTTTTAGACCCATACTGTCCTGCAAGACTGAATCTATAGGTGTTATAAATGGCATTCATACTGACCCCCTTGTCATTAAATGGTTTCCAAAGGAAGGAATAAGCTTCAGTTCTGTTTCTGGGTCCTGGATTGGTCCTAGTCTCTCAGGAGAAGTACTCCAATGCCCTAGGTGGTGAGTGGGGCCGTGGAGCTTCCAGATGAGTACTTCATCTCTGCTGCAACTGAGGTAAGTGGGGATTGTGGCCTGGTGGGAATTTGGCTAGGTGGTAATGGGTTGGTTAAGCGTGCCCTCAGACTCCACAGAAGTTGGCAAGTTAGCTGTTCTGGTGGGGATTAAATGTCTATTCTCAGTTTCTGGATGGAGTCCCACTATGAAGAGGCTAAAATGTTCCTCCCAGTCTGAAAGTTTGTTCCAGGAGACAGGTATATCTGTGATTCACAAAGTAGTCACCCTCAGTAAGCCATGTTCTTCTCCCAGTCCTTTGCAGTCTCCTCTGAACAACTACTGGCAGGCTAGATCCCAGACCAACTGAGCTCCCCTGTGACTGTGCTGTGGGTGGGAAGTTGAATACCTAGGTTACCAGCTTGAGCTGAGAGCACAGCCTTCCTATGAGGGAAAGGATTCCACTGAGCACATGATAGCACTCACACTACACTCTCTCCACTGATTTGCCCATGAGAGTTCACTCACCTCCTTTGACCAAGATGGTCAATTCCTGACCATTCCAGGGAGAAGTATGCCTGTTCTGAGTTGCCCACAGGGAGCCTGAGTGGGATTGATAACCTTCCACCTCAGGACATGCCTAGCTCTAGAGTCACAAGGCATGCAGCCCCAGGTCAAGTCAGCAAGAGGGAGCTCACAGTCTGAGACGCTTTGGTCTACTGCAAGAGGAAAGGCCTGAGTCCCACACTGTATGGAAACCTCAGTGTTGTGCCTCTATTATCTATTTCATCAGCCATGGGTATGGTAGTACAGGGGCATAGAAGAGTCTGTATGGAGCAGTGTTAGCACTCTGGTTGGGAGGGCATCTTCCCAAAATGCGCTGGCTCTGATATCATGTAAATCCCTTGGACTTGCTGGCCCTAGTGGATTGAACAGTCTGGTCTAGAATTAGGAAATGTCTGTGTTGAAATGAGCAAGGTAAAACCTAAGGAGTTGAAGGCTCCTGGGAAGGACAAAGGTGCACAGTATGTAGAGAAGCAATATGGTGCCTGTCATTCAAGTGCGACCCTGTGGGATCAGGAAGTGCTCCAGGGGGGCACAGCAAAGGGAATGATCATCAGAGTAATAGACTACCTACAGAATGGGAGAGAATATTCACAAACCATACATTCAACAGAGGGCTAAGTTCCAGAATTTACAAAGAACTCAAATCAGCAAAAGGAAAGAAAAGAAAACGCCATGAAAAAGTCAGTGAAAGACAGTTTTTTTCAAAAGAAGATATACATATGGTCAACAGACATACAAAAAAGTGCTGAACATCACTACTCATCAGGAAAATCCAAGTGACAACCATAACTAAATATCATATTACCCCATCTGTAGGAGCCCATGTACCCTATGGCTAGGAGGAGTGAGAGTTATAATACCTGTACAGCCCAATGATGGAACACCTGGGTGGAAAGGGCATAGAGAGGGATTTGGCTCTCCTAACAAGCATGAAAGCTCACGAGATGAGAGCAGTGGTAAATTGGCAGTCTCTACACCTGTGGTGTTGAGTGGCATGAGACCAGCCTTATATTAGGCTAGAGGAGAAGGCAGTCAAGGAGCATGCGCATTCTATCATGGACTCACTTACTCTGACTCTGTCTCCTCTCCTGCCTGGAGAACACCATCATGGTATCTCTCTGCTGAAGATTACTAAGCTCTACTAAAGACTAAGATGTATCTTTCTAAGAAGACTGCTTTACTCTCTCTAAGACTCATACTCTCTTTCTCTCTCTCTCTGCAGCTAAAATAGATAGCCCTCAGGCACCTAAGAGAAACTGAACCTGAGCAAGGTAACTTAGCGATCCGTGTCCGTAACCTAGTTAAGCTGGGCCCAAGACTTGGCCAGTCTTGGGCCTCGGCAAGAAGTGTCAGAAATGATGTGTGACACCTATCAGAATGGACATTATTAAGAAATCAAAAAGCAACAGGTGTTGGTTTGGATGCAGTGAAAAAGAAATGCTTATATACTGTTGGTGGTATTGTAAATTAGTGCAACCTCTCTGGGAAACAATAAGAGATTGCTCCAGGAACTAAAAGTAAATCTACCACTCCACCCTCTAATCTCACTACTGTGTATCTACCTGAAGGAAAATAAGTCATTTTATCAAAAAGACACCTGCACTAGAATGTTTATTGCAGTGTAATTCACAATTGCAGAGATGGGGAATCCACCTAAGTGCTCAGCAATTCATGAGTAGAAGAAAGAAAATGTGGTGTGGATCATATATATATATATATATACACACACACCATAGAGTACTATTCAGCCATAAAAAGAAATGGAATAATATTTTTTGTAGCAACATGGATGGAACTAGAGAACATTATCCTAAGTGAAATATCTCAATAATGGAAAAACAAACACCACTAATAAGTGAGAGCTAACCAATGGTCACATATGATCATAAAATGGTGTAAAGAACACTGGGGGAGGATGGTTGAGGGATGAGAAATAAAAACTTACCTACCTATTGGATAGAATATTCATTATTCTGGTGATGAGTGCACTAAAAGCTCTGAATTCAGCATTATACAATTCATCCATGTAACAATAAAAATTATAAAAGTATTGTTTTAAGTTATCATATGGGAATATGTTATTTGAGGTACTTCAGTAAGGTCACATATGTTTGTTATATACATATTATACATTCCTAATTAGTGCTAAACATTTTTGGTTACTATTTTCTAGATTAAAAATAAACAATAGAGTATACTGACATGGCAAACCATAATAATACAAAAATATGTGAAATAAAAGTATATCTTCTTATATGTCATATTTTGTAAGTATTGCAGTATCATTTTGCTATGAATTTGCCTAAAATTAACAGAATATCCTACTAACGATGGCTAAATATATGAGTGGTCATTTTATGCCATAAGAACTCTAGGCAATCTAGAGTTGATATGACTCAGAGAAGTCATCAGGTACCCAGAGATTTTTTATCCTTGAACTCTACTGTCCTCAGCATGTAAACATTCATTTTCATGTTTTATAACTTATGGTATTAAACTTCCAGACACAAGTTCATGTTCAAAGAAGAAACAAACAAACAAAAAAATGCAGGGCAGCTGCTATGGTCTAAATGTTTCTTGTCCCCAAATCCTTATGTTGCAATTCTAACCCCCAAGGTGGTGATGGTATTGGGATGTAGGGATTTTGGAGATGATAAAATCATAAGGGTAGAGAACTCATACATTTTTAATTTTTTTTTATTTTTACATATACATGTGTTAATTAGGTTTCCACTTTTTGCCTTCACAGAATTTAAAAGGCTTAAAATTTAACAACAATAACAATGTTTAAGATAAGGACTAGAAACAAAAGCCACGTAAAGCAGGAATGCAGATAAATACATTCAGAAAAGAAAACAGACGATTACTATATCGAAATATTAAGCAATATTAGTAATAATAATGCCAAGAAAGTAATGTTCACATTGTCAAATAAGACATTATAGAGTGCTTTGACTCTGAGGCTCAGTATGAAGTCATCAATTAACTTCTTATTTTTTTCCAAAGTCTCAAAAGATAGACAACTAATATTATATAAATAAAAGTAAAGGAGAGTTTCAAAAAACAGATCATGCCAAATCTGATAGACAATAGAAAAAGAAGAAATATTTCAAAATCATTCTACTTGATCTGGATACACCTGATATTGAAATTGGAGAAAATATATTGGTATAAAGGGAAATTACAAACATATTTTACTTACAAGTGAGGATGTAAAATCCTAAACAACATATTAACAAGTTGAATTAAAAATTAATGTTTAAGTAATGTACTTTGGTCAAAATTGAATCCAATTTATGTGAGAATTAGTCACTATTTTCTTTCTTTTTTTTTTTTTCTTTCC
>CAUYON010145921.1:0-20912 GCA_963573935.1 Arctocebus calabarensis
GGCACGATTCATATACATTCAGAAATATTTTGATCATACTGTTACAGATATCCTTCATGGCATTTCCTTGATCACTATATAAAGACATTAATACTCTACCTTTAATAAGTTTCGCCAGTACCCTGCTAAGATGCACCTTAGGTGTTTTCCCACTAATTGCCCTCCCTCTACCCATCCTCCTCCCTTTCCCCTTTCCCTGTATTCCTGTGCTATAATTGGGTTTTAGCCTTCATACAAAAGCTATAAATTAGCTTCATATTAGGGCTGAGTACATTCTTCTTAGCAAAGTATCTCAAGAATGGAAGAAAAAGTATCCACTTGCACTTCTTACGGCTTCTTTCTATTTCCTGTAGTAAGTGTTGCAAGCAGGATTATTTTGTATCTGTGATCACCCTGTCATCGGCTTGATTCGGTGCCAGTGCTCATTCTTGACGCTGGGGACCAGGGGACCAGAGAACATCTGAACAGACCTGACAGTCTTATTTGGAGCTTACTTATCTTTTGGATGTTTATGTTTATGTCTCTTAACAAACTGGGAAGCTTTCAGCCCTTGTCTCTTTAAATATTCTCTCTTTCTCCACTCGGCGCCTGTGGCTCAACGGGCTAGGGCTCCAGCCACGTACACCTGAGCTGGCGGGTTCGAATCCAGCCCAGGTCAGCCAAACAATGACAGCTGCAACCAAAAAATGTCAGGGCGTTGTGGTGGGCACCTGTAGTCCCAGCTACTTGGGAGGCGGAGGCAGGAGACTCGCTTGAGCCCAGGAGTTGGAGGTTGCTGTGAGCTGTGATGCCAAGACACTCTACCCAGGGTGACAGCTTGAGGCTCTGTCTCAATAAATAAATAAATAAATAAATAAATAAATAAATAAATAAATAAATATTCTCTCTTTCTCTTCTGAGAGTTTCACACTGCATAAATTGATAGGCTTGATGGTGTCCTACAGGTCCCTTAGTCTCTGTTCACTTTTATCTGATATTTTTCTTTCTGTTCCTCAGACTCAATAATTTTCTTTTATTTTTTATTATCATTTATTTTTGAGACAAGAGTCTCACTATGTTGCCCTGGGTAGAGTGCCCTGGTATTACAGCTCACAGCAACCTCAAACAATTGGGCTTAAGAGGTTCTCTTGCCTCAGCCTCCCAGGTAGCTGGGACTACAGCCCCCCCCCCCCGCCCCCAATGCCGGGCTTTGTTTCTTTGTTTGTTTTTGAGACAGAGTCTCGCTTTGTCACCGTAGGTCAGTAGAGTGTCCTGGTGTTAGCTCACAGCAACCTCAAACTCTTGGGCTCAAGTGATTCTCTTGCCTATAGTAGCTGTTACTGCAGGTGCCCGCCACAATGTGGGGCTATTTTTGGAGACGGAGGTCTGCTCTTGCTCATTCTGGTCTGCAACCTGAACCAGTGAGCTCAGGCAATGCACCCTCCTTGGCCTCCCAGAGGGTTAGGATTACAGGTTTGAGCCACTGTGCTCCGCCCGCAGACTCAATAATTCTCATTGTCCTACCATCAGTTTTCAGATTATTGTTTCTTCTTGCTCAAATCAGCACATGAATCTCTCTGTCGATTTTTATTCATTGCAGTTATTGTATTTTTTTAGCTCCAGATTTTCTTTTTGGTTTCATTTATATTTTCTATCATTTTTCTCATATCCATTTCTTTTACATCATTTTCTAGACTTTCACTACATCTTCCTCCAATACTTTGAGTATCTTTAAGGTAGTTTTTATATAAAGTCTTTAGTATATTTCTATCAGGTCTTTTCAAAGAACAGTTTCTGTTGTAGTTTTTATTATTATTTTTTTTCTTTTGAATGGGATGTATTTTCCTGTTTCCCTGAATACCTTAAAATTTTTTTTTTGGCCCCCTGTAGATGCCTTATGTAGTTTTCCTAAGCAACCAGATTTCATACTGGAAGACATTTATCACTCTGTTAATACTGTATGAGCAGGGAAAACTCTCACCTAATAGGGAAAAGGTTTTGCTATTTCATTTCCCTTATTAGTCAGTGCTGGAATTATCATTTAATATAATACCTTATGTTCACCATTTATTCAGAATGCTTATGCCTATCAATTTGCTGTAGTTGTGCAACTACTGTAGATTTGTGAGAATATCCAGTGAGGAAATGCCAAGCATCCCCAATAATTAACTGTTCTGTCTTTATTAATTTACTGGGTACCATACAATGCCCTTTATCTACAGCAAAATTCTTTTGTTTTAGCTCTGCTAAAATCTTTGATTACAAATAATAGAGGTTTTCTCAGATTAATTTATATAAAGATATTCTTTGCTCCTTTGATAGAGATGCCATGGAATTCAAGGGCAAGATAGGCAACTGGATCTGAGAACTGGGAATCTGCCAGGGGAAATGAAAGATAATTTCTCCATTTTTTCATTCATTAGTACATTTTTTATCTCATTTCTGCTTCATTTATCTCCTTGTTCTCAATTCTTAATTTCTGCTAATAGTGGCATATTAATGCTATCAGTCCTAAAGTTAAATGTTTTTATGACCATAGATCAATATCTGCTTCCTTTAAGTCAGCTATACATTTCACTCCAGTCAACTGTGACAGAGTGAGGTTGAATCACACAGTACAGACTTACCTATAACATGGCATTGACTTATAAATTATATTTCAAGTTTTAGGGCGGCGCCTGTGGCTCAAGGAGTAGGGTGCCGGCTCCATATACCGGAGGTGGTGGGTTCAAACCTAGCCAAAAACTGCAAATAAATAAATAAATAAAAGTTTTAATATTGTAACATATTTATGCTTTCCATAGAGTGATAGAGAGGCTATGGAGATTATTTCAGGGCAAATTGGGAATATCAGATAACATTAAACAATTAAGCTCTGGAGAAACCAACTTCATTTCAGTGCAAGACATCTGCCAATTTTATGTGTTTTATAAGCCTTAATCATAATCCTTTATTTGAAAGATGGTCTTTGTACAAAAATAACTTTTAAAAGATGAAATAAAATCACAAATGTAAGGGAAAGGCTGTGTTCCTTAATATGTATTCTGACTTATACAATATGTTGAAAATGATATAGTAAGAGAAGTTTCTTAACTCTAGAGTTATAGAGTGAAGTCTTAATTACTTTTGAGTATAAAAGTCAATAAACTTGCTACCGAATTTTATGCAGAGCGATAAATGCTATTCCTATTATAGATGGCCAGCACAGCATGGGAATATTTTACTTTCCATATTATAAAAGCACATGTTAAACGTAACTATATGCATATGTGTATGCACTCAACTATGTGAGTATAGAAAATAGACATATAGTTTATGATTTATTTGCATATGATTTTATTATTCTTTGAGATTATGATAGATGTAGATCTATACACAGTATATAGACAAAGTCAAATTGATTCAGATATATAAATAGGAAAAATAAATGCAATAAAGCAGAAAAAGTCAAGGGAAATATAAACCTGGTTACCTTGAGAACAATTTTACTTTATGTATGTGTGAATTTGATTGCTTTAGATTCCATATGTGAGATCATGCTGTGTCTGTCTTTCTGTATTGGCTTATTTCACTTAGCATAATATCCTCTTCAAGGTTCATCCATGTTGTCATAATGACTGGATTTCTTTCTTTTTTAAGGCTAACTAACATTGCATTGTATGTGCATGCCACATTTTCTTTATTCACTAATCCATCAATGGACATGTAGGCTTTTTCCATTTCTTGGCTATTGTGAATAATGCTGCAGTGAACATGAGAGTGCAGATATCTCTTCAAGATCCTGATTTCAGTTATTAGATCTGGCTACATCTCATGCTAATGCATTCTGTAATGATCATCACAATCAAATGAGTTAATATGTCCATTGTCACCATGTTGTATGTTACATTCACCAGAACTTGCTCATCTTACAACTGCAAGTTTGTATTCTTTGATCCATTTTTCCCATTTCTCCTGTCCCAGAGTGTGGCAACCACCATTCTTTTCATTTTCTGTGAGTTAGACTTTTTCAAATTCTACATATATGTGAGGTCATATAGTATTGTCTTTCTATGCCTGGATTCTTCTACTTAGCATGATGTTATCCAGGTTATGTCATCGCAAATGGCAAGATTTCCTTTGTTTGTAGACCCACCTCCATTCACAGATGTTGATCTTTAATAAATATTTTACACAGAAAATTAAAAAAGAAAATATTCTGATTTTAATCCCATTGAATATACACTTTATATCCAGTAGTGGGATTGCTTGATAATATGGAAAATGAATAAAGAGAATGTGGCAGATAGATACTATGAGATATTATTCAGTTTTGAAAAATAATGAAATTCTACTTTGAAACAACATGGTAAACGTGGAGGATACTTTGCTGATGAGATAATCCAGACCAGCGGTTCTTAACCTGTGGGTCGCCACCCCTCTGGGGGTCAAACAACCCTTTCACGGGGGTTGCCTAAGAACATGCTGCATATCAGATATGTACATTACGATTCACAACTGTAGCAAAATTACAGTTGTGAAGTAGCAACGAAAATAATTTTATGGTTGGGGGTCACTACAACATGAGGAACTGTATTAAAGTGTCAGCATTAGGACGGTTGAGAACCACTGATCCAGACAGAGAAGCACAATTACTGTATGATACTACTTATATGAGGAATGTAAAATAGTCAAGCTCTTGGAAGAGTGGACTGGTAGCTGTGAGGGCTGCGGAGAGGGAGAACTATGGTGGTGTTCTTCAATGAGCACGAAATTTCAGTTATGCAAAACGAATAAGTCCTAGAGATCTACTGTACAGCATGGTGTATTTAGTTAACAAAACTGTATTGTATACTTCATGTTTTGCTAAGAGGGTGTATCTTATATTGTTTTCCTAGCACATATGCAGAAAAAATAACAATAATAAGAGGCAATGCAGAAGGTAACTTTTGGAGGCGGTAGTATATTTATGTCATAGTTTGTAGGGATAGTTTCATGTTGTACATTTATCTCCAAGCTCATCAAGTTGTATACATTACACATGTTAATTACACCTGAATAAAGTTGTTTAAAAATTTAAAAGAGATATGATAATACAATGGAACCTACTCATCAATAACAAGAAAAAACTAGTTATGTATGCCACATATGGACAGATCTTGATATCATGCTACATGCTGCAAGTCTGTGTTCATTTGAAGTTCTACAAAGGCAAAACTATAATGATAAACACATCAGGAATTGCCAGCGATCAGCGATGAGAAGGGACATGAGGAAATTTTGAGGGATGATGGATTTGTTCTAAGACTTGATGTTGATGGTGGCTGCACAAGTGTGTGCATTTATCAAAGCTTATCAAAATGTGCAATTAAAAGGGTGAATTTCAATTCCATAAAATAGGTTTTACTACAGCTGTGAAAACTTACAATACATCCCGGAAGCATCATTCTGAAAAGTGATTATATTCTCAGACTTTCATCATGTCACATTAGGGTTATTATAATGCTCAACCAGTATTCCTAACTACAGTTTTTCCTCTTCCAATTTGTTTTACATGACATGTGTCAGATTAATATTAAAATTTGGCTAAATTCATTGCCATTTTTCTGATAAAAATGGTCCAATTTTTCTTCCATTTTGGAATACTGTACCTTTTGTTACCACTTTTTAATAGCTTACTTCCTATCCATCTCTGGGACCTTTTCCTTAGAGGTGCCTTAAAGAAGATACTTTTCTCTCTGAGATTCTATGGCTTAATGCACCCTTTAGAACAACTTGTCTGCACATTGTAAATATGCTCACATATTGCTCGTATTATACCTGCCACAGCTTTATAACAAGATTGAATGCTTGTTGAGATCCATATCACAATGAATTTCTCTCTTAGAATTGGGTAGGCAAAGAACCTTACAAAAATGATGTGCTCATTAAAGTGCCAAAGTTTTTAATAACGATAGAAGCATCCCAGAAAGTATTTAGCATCTTTATCACATTAAAGCAAAGAGTATCTCCGTGGATTTAATTTCATCTCATCTGTCTTTTAGCCTTAGTATTTAAGATGATAAATATGTATATATATATATATATATATTCACTTTGTCAAAAGTGATTGCACATAAATGTAATCATTAGGACATACCATGGGTCAATGAGCTCTTTAAATGATAAAAATATTAAAAAACCCAAATTATATCATCAGTACCTAATAATAGAAATAGGTTTTTTTAGACAAGTGAAAAAATCATTTTATATTCAAAGAAAAGTCTACAGAAGATTGTTATTTTCATTTCTACTTCACTTTCTGTTCAATTAGGTAAAATTAGTTAATTAATTAGGGTAAGTAGTAAATAATAAATTATTACTTTAACCCTTTTATGTAATTGCCTCACATATGCAATATTCTTATAGAATGAAATAAAACACTCCATGGGGACACGTTAGCATGGTATTTAAGACCCTTGGGATTGTATTGAATTTTGATTTGAACCCTGGAGTTACCTCCTAATATATGCATTATTGTAATAAAATGGTACATTTTCTCTGATCCTGAATTCCCATAAATATGATCTGCTATAATAATATTTATCTCAGAAGACTATCATGGGAATTACAGAAAATAGTACATAATAAAATGTTTATCATGGTACCACATGAAAATGGGAGCTATAATAATACTTACCTCAGAAGGCTGAGTAATATTTGAAGACTTGTAATTTCAGATCTTTTCCTAAAGTGTTTAACTCTAAAAGGGAGGTCCTGCTTCAATATCCAATTTAACAATGCCCAGCCTAGGGACACCAGACACATTCATTATAAAGGAATAAATGCTGGGGGAGTTTCTGAATTTCACCAGCTTATTTGATGATGACAGCTATAATTTTTATCATCAAAACAGTCAAAAAGGATTACTAATACCTACACTGATTAGTCAGAATATGAGTTGCCAATTAGGATGAGGTGTTGACTGCAGGGAGCATTGATATATAAACTTGTGTGTAAACAGTTCATGAAAATAAGCTAAACTTCATATAAATTTACTATTGCTTATGTATATTATACATACATAATAGAATAAAATTAACATTGCATTTATTTTTAATTCATTTACAGTATATCGTTTGTAATACATTCAACAAATATTGTATTTATTTTGCACATATGATTAAAACTCACAACTGACTATCATTTCCAATGATATTATAAGTCAATTCTAAGTTGAATAATCATTTTATTCAAAATTAATATACTTATGTTGATCAAATTTTGTAGTAATCAAAATTGTAAAAATGTACAATTAATAATAACAGAATGAATTAAAGACTTATGGATACCATATAGCATTAAATTTCAATGAATATGCATATTATTTGTTAGAGAATTATGGTAAGGTAATTAGTTAAAGACCTAAAAGCATTTTTTAAAAAATCACATTGTGCTACAAACTCCCTGGGGAAAGTGAAATGAATGTATGCGTGTGTAGATATAAGTGGTGTATTTGAAAAGCTCAGTCAACTGGATTAACAACAGTAACAAATTAAATCTTTGTAATGTTCAGACTGGGGGCTTATTTCCCACATGTAGAATTAACTTTTCTTTAGAGAGGCCTGCTTACCAAATGTGTTTCATTCATTTACTGTTGCAGTCAGTCCCCCTTGCCTTAATTGCAACAAAATCATTTATCTCAATTAATTCTGCATTAAAGGTCATAATTTAATTTGTGCTGTTTATTATATTTCTATGGCACTTCAGCCTTGACTCCCTTCCAGGAAGGCAGGTTTGAGAGTTTCTCGGTGACTGATAAACATGCATCTCACACACACTGAGCTGATAGGTCTCTTCAACCACAAAATCTGGCATAACTTCCCTCTTGGCTATCAGACATGTTATGTTGTGCAATAATTACTGTGTTTTCCTACATACTTTCAACTGTGGACTCTAATATTTTTATTGTGTGAATATAACAATATATCATTCTAATACACCATCATAACAAATTCCTAATGACAACAAAACTTCATAATTTACCAATATCTGGTCTACTGTTTATCTCTTGTGAAAAGGATTCTCTTGAGTGCAGAGAGAATTATTCATTCTGAATTGCAAAGTTAAAGATATTCCTCATAAAAAATGAAATGTCAGCTAATGAAGTTGTTAATGAAATTGGACACTATAAGGTGTTTATACTTTTTGTAAAATTTGAATTAAATGACTGTGATACTAATGTGACTTAGACATATTTATTCACAACGTGACTTAAAGTATTTACATAAGTAGCTTATTTTTCCAACTAAGTAGTTGTGTTAGAATGTACATAATTTTTTCATTGTGATTATTATAATTTGGTTTTTAAAAGCTCTGAAAATAAAAAAAAGGGGTTTATTTCTAAAAATAAATTACATAAATGCAACCATGAGCCTAGTAAATCTCTTGTTTTTCTGTATTTTTTTGCTTATTTACATGAGAGGATACATCACACATTATTGTGATTGTTGTTTTATGTTTCTGTTTTTTCATTTAGATGGAAAAACAGGGGGCTGTTTGAGAGCAATGTCTGTATTTTGTTCTGCTTTGACTCTTCAGATTTTTTTCTCAATGTCTGAGGCTAAGGTTGGTGATCCTTAAACATTTTCTTAATGAATACATCAATAAGTGAATGAATTGGCAGAAAATAAACTTTAATGAAAGTCTCCCTCTATTCTTCTCTGCCTCACTCATTCCAGAGACTCATATTTGTGTCATTAAAGATACAAATAATCACCTTCTGTTTATCAATATGGTGATTTTATTTATAAGGATCAAAAGAAGTTTAATGTAGAAATCCAATATCCCAGGATGTGAGATGTTTTGTTCAATTGGTAATAAAACGTAGGATAATCTTAAGAAATTCTCCAATATGTAATCTTAGCCTTTGAAAGGACAGAACCTGGTTTATTTTTGTGCAAATGTATAGAATTCAGCCTGCAAGAAGTACTTTGCATTCAAATTTTCTATCATGAAATTTTAGAAGAAATTAACACTGCAGAATACTTCAGAACTTTTAAAATGGAATTGGCAGTACCTTACTACATCACACACTAATAAAATTGAGTTGATAATTGCACAGTTGGTACTTGGTTTTGTAGTGAATAGTGAGAGAAGCAGGACTCAAAGGAAGTTAGAGTGCATTTATTTTGAGATTTGGAAACAAGGTCAAGAGAGATGGAGGGGCTTTATGAAGATCAGAGCCTTCTAAAAAATAGAGATATTACATGAATTTAGTCTTACTTGCCATTTTCTTTCTACTGCACCATTCTATGCTACTTCATGAGCAAATTCTTCCATCTCAAAGCTTTTGTTTTAAAAAGCATTTTAAATCCTTTTACTATATAAAATGCATAATATAAATTGCATAAAATGCACTAGTTTTAAGTGAAAACTTAATTTTTATCCATGTAACCATCACATATCCAGATATAGAATATTTTGGCTCTAATACACTTCTGCAAACAAATATAACACAACTCTGACATAATGTGATTATTGAAACAAAAATTACAGTAATAGAAAAGAGGATATTTCATTATTTTTAGAATTTATAAAATAATGAGTGGCCTGCAAATACTGTTACCTGGCCTAGAGTTTGGGGATCCAGTCACAAGATCAAAATACGTCCTGGGACATACTGCAATCTAGCATCATGTGGTGATGATAGCCTGCTCAATCTCCTGTCAATGGATGCAATTCTCAGGCAGGCCCGGTAGCTCATGCCTTTAATCCTAGCATTCTGAGAGGCTGAGGTGTGTGGATAGTTAGATACCAGCCTGAGCAAGAGGAAGACCCCATCTCTAAAAAATAGAGATCCTGAGTCCCAGCTACTCAGGAGATTGAGGCAAGAAGATCCGTTCAGCCCAAGTGTTTGAGATTGCTATGGGCTAAGATGCCAAGGCAGTCTATCCAAAGCAACAAAGTGAGACTTTATTTCAAAAAAAAAAAAAAAGAGAGAGAGAGAGAGTGCAATTCTGGTACTATCACTGTCTGGGATTTCCAAGAGAGTGGCTGGGATATCAACAGCCTTCTAATTACAGTAAAACCTCTTTAAGCTGACCATCCAAGAGACTGTAACAAACTGGGTAAGGTATGCAGGTGATCAACATAAAGAACTTCCTTTGAGTACATGAGGTGCACGTCCGGTCTATGAAAATTAGGTCAACTTAATGAGGGTGTCAGAGGAGGGTGGTGGTCAACTATGGGAGGTTCTTCTGTAATGCATCCCTGTGGGACTGATCTTAAGAGACCTAGCCAGAGAATAAGAACAACGGCCCTTCTTTCTTTTGAGTTGACGGTGTTTTCCATTGCTTTGTATTTCTCTCCTGTCCTCCCTCTTTTAAACTTCACCTTGTAACATTTGAGGGGAGAAAAAGCTAATCATATTTCATTAGAATATTTGTGTTGGCTTTTTTTTCTGAAAAAAAGATTTTAGAGCATAAAGAATATTATCTAGCCACCTATTGTACATGCAAACACACATGCATTGTGTCCCCCCCCAATATGTCACCCTGTATTCTGTCCTGATCTACGTGTTCTGCATAGATATAGATATAAATGCACAGATCTATCTATCTACATGTACATATTTATATAGAGAGAAATAGACACACATAATGAGACATGTTTCAATATCTATATCTATGTGTGTGTGTCTATATGTACACACATATATTTCCATATATATAATACTAATTGTAGGAGCCACTTAAAAACAAATGTTGGCTTTGGCGATCTCATTCTCAGTTCTTGGTGTGTTCTTGGAATGACCAGACATACCAAAGTAAGGTGAGCATGAGGTGAAATTTATTACGGAAGGGAGGATTATAGAGCCAGAGCAAGGTACAGGTTTACAGGGCAAGAGCAAGATATATGAGCCACAGATGACAAAGGGTACCCTTGTCAGAGCAAAAGGTAAAAAGGCCTTGGTTATGGGCAGGGTGCAGTGTATCATGCTTGTAGTTCTAGCATTCTGGGAGGCTGAGGAGGGTGGATTGTTTGAACTCAGGAGTCCTAGACCTGCCTGACCAAGAGTAAGACCCCTTATCTACTAAAAATAGATAAACTAGCTTAGTGGTGCATTCCTGTAGTCCCAGCTACTTAGGAGGTTAAGGCAAGAAGATTGCTCAAGCCAAAGAGTTTGAGGTTGATATGAGCTATGATGCCGAAGCACTTTACCCAGGGTGACAGAGTGGGACTCCATATTAAAAAACAAAACAAAACAAAACAAAAAAAAGGCCTTTGTTAGGGTCTGGGTCTTGTTTTTATACTGTCTGGAATGGGCCCTGTTTATGATTCAGATGTCACCATCACCATGGACCCACTTTGATGAACAGTTAACCACATAGTAATTAGCCTTAGGTTTTCCTAAGTCACCACCAGACTCTATTGTACCTGTGCCATTAGGCCCAGGGTCTAGAGAGTCCTCTGCATTCTTTTCCAGTTGGCTGACTGACTTTTGACTAGTAGATTGGTAGGGAGTTCCCTCTTTTCAGGTGTGGGCAATCAGTGGGGAGAGGACTGAGTTGGGGCAGCACCAAGAGGGTCCACCCAGGCTTGTCAATTGCTCTAGTTGTGCAAATCCTCCTGGCAGAATCAAGGTGGGGTGCCCAAGTCACCAGAGCCAGAGGTCCTAAGCATGTATCTAACAAAAAGACTTAACTTCAAACTTCTTCATAACAGAAAGGACTGGAAATCAGTATTTGACTAATATTTTTGTCCCTACAACTCTTGATTTCCTTTCTAGCTATTGATGATAGATAGCTATTGGCATCTAATACTAATATAAGTAGTCTTGTAATACAGGTCAATAGGTCAGTTACTTAGTCTTTAGGCTTCAAATTCTCATCTCCACAGTGTACTGTAAGACCTTGGTGCAACCTTTCTTATTGGTTAATTAGGCTTTCAGTCAATAGTTTCACATTTGTAGTAAGCATGTGTTTTCCTAGACTTGCAGATATGGTAAACATGGTAACACCCATTTTGACCTATGGCAAATAAATGGTGATAAGCTGTCTTCTTCTACCCAAATCTCTTATCTGATCTGGAGATCAGGGAAGTGGCTATCAGGGCCTTTATTAAGTTATTGCCCCTTGAAACCTGGAAAGTTTATATTTCATTTTATGGTTGAGTGATTATCTTTTTTTTTTTCAAAACTGGCAATTCAAATTTATGGAAATACTTTAGAATCACGTTTTTGCACTTTTTTTGAAAGAAAACTACATCTTAAATAATTTGCAACTTAATATTCTCTATATTTAATTTTGCGTCTTTTATTCACAGAATATACGACAGTAAATCTTTGTTTTTTCTTAAGCTGGTATTTTTGTGACCCCAAGACTGTTTTTCAAAAATTAATTTATTAATTTATTGGGATATACATTTAGATAAAGTGATTTGATTTTGGTGCATGGTCTATCCCCCAATCCACTCATCCAGTAACGGATGAGAAGATTAGAATAATGAAAACAAGACCCACTGTCTATATGTCTATAAATACCAGTGCTGAGCAGCCAGGTGCATGGAGTAATATGTACATACTAGGTAACTAACAAGCACAGGCATGGGGTACCTGGGACATGGTAGCAGGTAAGGGGAGCAGGAGAGTGTCTGTGGGAAAGAGATCTTGCTGCAAAGGGTAAATTTTTAAAACTAAGAAATTCAGATTTGACTTTCCATTATTAGAAAGATTTTTCTATAGTAATGTGTGATTCATTAAGAAATCATAACAAATACTGTTATATATGCAAACCTCTTGACTTTTGTTCTAAAGTTTTGTTACTTTGTATGTTTCCTTATATCTCATCTTAATTTGAGCACATAATTAAATAATCTCTGGAATAATGAATATATGGATGATCATCTTCAGTCTCATAGGGAATTTTCATTGCTGGGTATTTACTATCTGCTTAATTTTTTTTTTTTTGAGACAGAGTCTCACTTTGTCACCCTTGGTAGAGTGCTATGGTGTCACAGCTCACAGCAACTTCCAAATTCTGGGCTTAGGCAATTCTCTTGACTCAGCCTCCTGAGTAACTGGGACTACAGGTGCCCACCACATGGCCCGGCTATTTTTTGTTGCAGTTTGGCCGGGGCTGGGTTCAAACCCACCACCCTCACTATATAGGGCTGGTGCCCTACCCACTGAACCAGGCACTGCCCAATATCTGCTAAATGTTTTTAGCCTTTCAAATCATACAAAAGAATTCAGATAAACCAATAATACTCCCAGTTATTCTAAATGTCAAATTGACCTTAGTTGTTGAAATCTAAATGCTGATTTTGTATTGCACTTTTCAATTAATTTGTAATTGCCACTCAGGAAACCACAAATCTCTGCAATCTATTATTGTTGTCCAAAACACTGCACAATAAAGGGAATGGCTCGCTGTAGTCACAGTCCGTTCAGAGGGTTGATGAGCACCTTACAGATACAATCTCTGAAATATGGAGAGTCCTAATTTCAGTGATTATATTTTGCATTGAATTGGTTGGTAGTTCTTGGCAACCATTAGCCATAATCAAATCCCATCAAAATTCCTGCATTCACTTCATTCTTCATATCTTTTATTTGAAAAGATAGCTAAGAATATGCAATATCTTGAACTTATTTATCATAGAGAGAAAAGAGAATTTAAAGCCTGTTTGATAATTTTGAGGGTCAAATACTAAAGGTTGAAATTTCCATTTCAGTCACTAACTCACCAGCACCTAAGAGTGTATTAAGATAAAGTAAAGTCACAGAATAAAATGGAAGATTTATGTAACAGTACTTCATATCTGAGCCTTCAAAGTGCTTACACATTTTATAACCATCTGAGTTCATAAAAACACTAAGAGATGAGAAGGGTTCCACATATTTATTACATAAATGTTTTATACCTGTAAATAGCTGTCTTATCTGCTGCTATTAGGCAGAGCTTATTTGAAAATGAAGTCAATTAGTGAAAGAAATTGTATCCCAGACATAGATAGGGCCCTAAACATATTATTATGTCTCTGGATTCAACAATGCCTTGAGTGTCTTAGTTATATAGTTATAGGGCCAACAAATTTCTTCTCTGCTTAAGTTAATTCAGGTTGGATTGGTCATTTATAACCAAAGTGTTTTACATTACTATTTCTTTAAAATCCACAATGAACATTCATGGGACTATACCTTTTCTTACACTCTCTTCCTTTGCTAGCATATAGTTCTCCCTTTCCTCTACCCAAATAAACACCAATTATCCTTGAAAACATAGATTAACCCTTCGTACTGTGTAAAATTTCCCTGATCATTCCCAGCATACAGAGATTTTCTCTATCGTTTGCTCTGTCAATTTAATTCATTTACTCTTGAAATAAATTGTTCATTAGACAGCTTTATTAAATATGTGGCTTATATTCCTAACTGTAAATTTCATGCTGCTTGACAGAACACATAGATTTTAACATAGTGTCTAAAATGGTTCCTTAAAATATCGTTTTTAACAGATTAATGTTTAATTGCATACTAACTACAAAAGAATAGTCTTATTTGATTTGTTTTTTAGAAATGTAATTACTATATTTTTTATTTAAACATAACCACTTATTGCTAAAATCTTGGGCCTTAACAGTAACTAACTTTTATTGGCTAAAGATAATCTGGTTAACAATGGACATGTGTGATTTCCACACAATTATTTTATGAAGCTTGATGGAAATTACAATAGATTTTTTTCATTATTAACTTCTCTCAAGTTTGCCCAAAATAATAGCTAGAAAGGTTTAGTTTGATATGAACATATTCAAAAGAAAAGATAGATTGTGCATTCTAACTACAATGAAAAAAATCTTAGTTTAGTTGTTGCACTAAATTCGTATGCACTGTGATATGAAACACTTTTCCATATTTGTTTTAATGCATGTGTTAAGTAAATAAAAGTAAAATTGGCAACATCTTCTTTAATACTTAATATGGTGATTGCAAAACATCTGTCAAATTCAAAATATTATAGAAAATAGTTAGATTTAGATGTCCAAAAGAATAGAATAGTTTATTATCTAGCCATGAAACTTGAGGAAAGTATTAAGGTCTTAGAAAGAGCATGTGAAAATATGAATTACAGAATGTCACCTTAATTTGAAATGGAACAGAAATGAGAGCAAAGAGGAGGCTTGAAGACTTTTACAACATTGTCTTTAAATTTCATCAGCCTAGTCACTCATCACTCCACTGTAAATAATGATCAAATCTAATAAAATGGTGGATTTATACTATGTGATGCTTCAGGAATAGTTGCTAACTACTCTTCTAATCAGACTGTCCCTCAAACTCTACATAGAACTTGTTCAAGTTCCTACTAATTAGTTGCTTAATAGATATTTGTGCAATTTCATGCTAATGATACAAAAAAAATGAAGAGGAAATAGTAGAATAAAAAAGGATAACAACAAGGACATATTATGAAGAAAACTTAAACTTACAAAACCTAGTATTTTACACATTTTTAACTTTATTTTTATTTTTGAGATGGAGGTTTTGCCATATTACCTAAATGGGTCTCCAACTCTGGACTCACACAATCCTCCTACCTCAGCCTTCCAAGTAGCTTGGATAACAGTCGTGGCGTATGCCACTGCACCCATCTAGTCTTTTTTTTTTTTTTTAACTTTTACATTTTATTCTGTTACAGAGATCTTCATTAAACTTCATTTTCTCCCCTCCTTTTTTTGATACTGGAAGGGTTATTTTTCAACATTCTTGGAGGCTAGGCATTACTATGTGACTGATTTAGACAATTAAATGGGAGCAGAAGTATTGGGTGCTCCTTGGAGGCTTGGCCCATTAAAGCAAAAAAATAAATAAATAAAAATAAAAAAACTTTTAATCTCCTTTCCTCATCTTCCTTCCCACCTCCCCCCCCCACGCATTTTATCTACATAATGGACATGAGCGTTGTGTACTTGAAAGCAACATGACAAAATGCAATTGAAAATCAAATAATCTTTTAGCTTTGATAAATGTCTTTTACTTATTTTTGTTCAAATTAAAATCAGTGTTTTTCAGGCTAGTGTAAAAGTTATCTGACAATAGGACCTCTCATATATCATAAAGGGAAAATATCTTTGTCTATCCTGATAACAAAGGAAAAACAATTAGAAGGACTCACTTTTCCCCCAGTCTTCTTGCTTTCTTAGAGTGGGAATAGTCAGCCAAAATCCTCACTTGAAATGATACAAATCTACTGAGTTGAACAGACAGAATCTTTCTCTGACATCCAAACCTGACTATATCATTGTAAAGCTAGAAAGTCATTGTCATGAGAAGTTATGTAGAATATGATTATTTAAGCTGCCTGTTTGTTATTTGCTATATTTAGTTTGTAGACGAGTTTTGAAAGCTTCAGTTTTGCCCATGAGAACGTGTAACACAGCCTCATATATGATGCAGTAAATCTTGCATACTGTTTTTGAAGCTCATAACTATTTTCATCAGAGAAAAATACATGAATGTAGTGAGAGGTTTTTTAAAATTTATTAATTCTTTCAGTAAATATATGGTAGATAGTGTTTGGGGCATTAGAGATAAAGTAATGAAGTAAAAATACCCAAGAATCCTAATCTCATGGAATTTTGATTCTGGTGTGAAATACAGTTTCTGAAAATTAAGAAGATTTAAACAATCATGCCTGTCAGTGAAAGTGTGAATTCTTGGCATTTTGGGCTGTCAGGGGTACCAGGTTGATATCCTGAAAGTCATTACAAATTTTCTCCCATAGGATCATTTTCTTCCTCCAAGCAGCCACTTCTTTTAGAGGTAGGGCTAAGATGGAAAGATATACTTAGTAATCAAAATGCATTATGTCTTGCTAAACATGAATCTGTGTGCATCTGTTCATTTGTGAGTACAGTAGAAACCACAATTTCTGACAAAAACTGGGCTGGAAGTCACTTGGTTAGTGAAGCATAGTTTGTGAGGATGCCAAACAGAAGCTCTTAACTGGAAGTCTTCAGTTTCTAAGAGAAGAAGTCAGTACATTTTCTAGAAGGGGTGTTGAGTACTGGTTCATCAGCTGGGTTAATCAAATGAAAGTCATTTATGAAAGCTTGCACTGGATGTCTCTCTTCTGTGCCATATTTTGTATGATGATAAAGACAAAACATAGTGCACCAAAAATCATATAGTGCTTGGAATCAGAAGATCTGCATACCAAGCCTAGACCAAGCAGTAAAAAGGAAAGAACTTTGTGATCTCAAGACTCAAGACCACCCTGGTATCACATTCCACAGTTTAAGTGTTACTATAACACTGCGCAATAGTGTTTGTAAATGATGTCAACATCTAATACCCTGCCTTAAAATGCAGGGAGTTCAGTATTGTTGCTAATAATTTGACAATGCCTGATCAGCTTCTTGGCACTTAAAAGTTGAACAAGTAACTTAATGTTTCTAAGTGTCAATTTTTCTCAACAGAAAAAAAAAGAGTTGATTTTATTGCTCTTTTTACAATGTTTATACAGATTAAAGGGAAATCACAAGAACTTAATGTCTTGAGTACTGAAAAAAATATTTATGCTCACCATTTATGAGCAGAAAATAGAATGTGAAGATGCCAAAGAGAAGCTCTTAATGGGAAGTCTTCAGTTTATTAAGACAAAGAATCAGTACATTTTCTAGAAGAGGCGGATTATAAGCAGAAAATGAGTTAAAAGGTATAGAACAGTACATTACAAATTCTGCCAATTTTCCAAATACCAGGTATTATTGTGTGATCTGGTTTCAGAAAACCAAAGCATGAAATTACTAAGTCACATTCTCTGAGACACAACTAGAACATTTACAGGGATTATGATTTACTATTCCCTGTGGTCTATGAATTTTCTCTTATTGACTTGTTTTGGGGTTCATAAAACTTCAGTTAATTATTTATTTATTAAATTTAATCTATTACTTTTCAAATTACTTCACGTTAGATTTTCAGGAAGCATTAGAGTCAGTTAAGTTAGTTTGCTGATTAGAAAAAGTAATGAATTTCAGTTTGCTGCAAATGAGTCTTGAAAGCTTCACTGATTACAAATGTCTGACTGTAATTGCTTTTATTTCCATGGCTAAGGTAGAGGATTATTGAAGATTAAACTTGCTGAAACTCAGTAACAAAAACCTAATGATTTGCAGGGGAGGAAACCTGTAATACTGAGCACGGCTAAAGTTCAATATTCCTGGAAATACAGAACTTTAGCCTGAGAGCCCTGGCGGACCATTTTAGACGCCTTCATTTTAGCTTACTGACTAGAGAGCTAAGGATAAGAAAAGCTGTGTGATTTGATGAGGGCCACAGAAGTAGTAGGAATAAGGCTGAGATGAGAATTAGGCCCATTATGTTATGAAAATTAAGGAATTAAATTTCCAAAAGGGAGAGACACACACGTTAGGAATGCTGTGACAACTAGAATCCAACTTCAGAACATGAAGAGGCTGTGAATCAAAACAGAAAGGAAAAAAGCAATTTTACAAAGTGGATATAACTATTAATTATACTAAATACTTTTGTTGATTATTTATTCTGTATATTCTTTCTTACCAAATGTCTTATAAATCACTACCAAAAGCCTGTTAGTGAAAACTGAGTTAGAGATGTGATGTAACAATACTGCCCTAAAGTAAAGTAAAAATACATAAAGTAATCACAGGTAAAATAAGATAAGTAATCAAGAGTGCAATAATTTCTTTTCATTATGTGTAACATATAAATTCACTACTGATAGTTTCATGCATACATACCAGGAAAGACTTGTTAAACTCACGAATCAGATCTGTCAGCAGAAGTCGTTTATGTTACTACTTCTCTGGAATGGTTATGAAGCTGATGAACGTTCTCCATTTCTTTTCTATCTTCACTTGCTGCCTGAATAAAAAGGTCTCCAAGGATCTAAAAAATTATAGAAACCACAGGTAAAGGAATATGGGTTCCTGACTGACCAATGAGAATGAGAAACAGATATTCGTTTTGTCAATCTAGTCAGAACCTATTTTTAAAAGTCAGAATGACTCAGAGTGATACAAATTTACATTTTACTATCACATAGTCTAATCTCAGGTGTTATTTACAGGTAAAGGCATTCTTCTCTCAGCTATTTTATTAAACATTTTGGCTTTAGTCTGCTTAATTAAAATGTTTAAACCTAGTTCCTATTTATTTCCTTTCCTTGATTTATAGTTGGAGTATTTTCTCATCATACACACAAGCCTTTTATAATGGTTATCACCATATTATTGGACCTGGGTCAATTTCTCCCAATGAAGAGATACTAATGCCTTCGGAAGTAAAAAATCAGTCTGGTTAATGACCATGAAGGAGTGCAGTCTGATGCATGTGCAGTAAACAAGGTGGTCCCAGGAGCTTCTATGTTCTCTACCCCTCTTCCCTCTAATTTTCCACACCTCCACTCCACCGAAATATGAGGAAGGGTCAGAGTTGTATTTTTATTTTCTTCTTAAATTGCTTAGTAGATTTTATTGTTACTGTTGAACAAAGATGTCACAGTGGTTTACTGTCTTATAATACTTGGATACTCCTGGTATACAAAATAGGAAAAAGGAAGCATAGCGATGGAATACACAGCACTGAAACTTCATAGCAATTCTAAATTTCAGTGAGAGTTATAATTGTGTCATTATTGTCTTATTATTTTTTATTAAAGACATCTAAATTTTCAACATATTATAGATAATGTTAACAGGTTGTAGTTCCAATCTATCCAAGGATAGATTATATTATGGGTTGCTATTGACATTAAATTTTGTAGGCCATGCATAATAGTTGTACTTTACATGCTGAAAAAGGAAATGTAGGTAGTTTCACTTTTCACTTACGAATTATTCTCATTTATGGAACAGTGTAATCTTATTCAAAATCTATCACGCTAGAGAGCTGGATCAAGGCCCCACCAAATGAAGAAAGAAAATACAAAAAAAAAAAAAAATAGTACGCGTCATAGAATTACCAGGAAGCTATCCCAGAGGTGGCATAAGGCCACATTTTAATAGGGGTGCAAGTTTCTTTGTCAGATTATCCTATATTCTTTCTGACTGAGTTATAGAGATAATAAGCTATGTGAAAGAATTTTTTCATCAAAACATCAACTTCCTTTAAAACCTCATAGTGGGCATATAGTTCTACATGAGAAGATGTTTTGTTGTTGCTATGAAGATTATTCAGGTAGAGTTATATTTGTATTCTCTTTTAATTAAGTGACAATAGATATATAATTGTATGTAAGGTGTCCATACTAAAAATTGCTTCCAGGTCAGGTGTGGTGGCTCTGTAATCCTAGCACTCTGGAGGCCAAGGTGGATGGATTGCCTGAGTTCATGAATTCGAGACTAGCCTGAGCCAGAGCAAGACCTCATCTCTAAAACAATAGCCAGGCATTATGGTGGGTGCCTGCAGCCCTAGCTCCTTGGGAGGTTAAGTCAAGAGAATTGCTTGAGCTCAAGAGTTTGAGGTTGCCATGAGTTGTGATGCCACGGCACTCTACCAAGGACAACAAAGTAAGACTCTGTCTCAAAAAGAAAAAAATGAAGGGGGAGGAGCCAAGATGGCAGTCTGTAGCCAGCTCTCTGTAGACACTCCTGTCCAGAAGGAGAGTTAAAGGACAGAAATTTATCAAGAAAGCAAACGGTTTGGAGCTGAGCCAAGAGACAAGGTCGAGGAACGCACATCAACCCTATTGGAGCAACCTGCAACCCCAAGGATACAAATAAAAGGTACAGAGCACATCACCAAGTGGACGGGAGTCCCCTGCCCCAAGAGAACAGCTTGTAGTATACGCCATACCTCCATACAAACAAGCGAGCAGAGTTCAGCTGTCCTCCCACTGTACCCCACGGGACAGACCCTCTAAAAACTGGACCTCCTTCCCCTGTGCCGCGGCACCCTCCTGCCAGACATAAAACGGTATAAA